>RAON01000145.1:0-80032 GCA_009805295.1 Neurospora sp. FGSC 6877 | reverse complement strand
TTTTTTTTTTTTTTTTTTTTTTTTTTTTTTTGCTAGGTTAATACTTACCTAGGTAATGTAAAATTCTTCGGTATAAGAAGAAGAAAAAGAAAGAGCCAGGAAGAGGAAATGGAAGAGGAAGTGGAACGAGATGGATGGGTCTTCCTTCTACTTCAATGGGGATTGGATGGGATGTCTTACTCGTCGATTTCAGTTTGTATTATCTTATCACCTTGGTTGCATCTCACGACTCTCGTTGATCTGTTAAGGTTTCCAAAGGTAGATAGAGGTAGAGGTACCTTAGGTCACTCACTGGCAATTAACAGATCCGAACGGTATATCCCAAGGGACGGACCACTGCGAAACGCGTCGCCCTGGAATGGAAGTGCGATAGGAAAAAGAAGAATAATAAGGAAAGACAGCCGACAGACGGACGACACGAACCGAGATCCTCAGATGCTACCTAGGTAGGTAGTCAGAACCTTCACTTGGTCTTGTTTGGAATACTATGAAGACGGGATGTTATGGCTGTCCTAGTGTCATCAACCAGGCACCATACAATCAAGCAACGCAGAAGAAGGAGGCAAGTTGCGTTCGTTGAAGGCTAGTTGGTGCTTGTTACCAAAATATCTTGCCTTTCTCTAGACAGCAGGCTCGCGCTCAGAGCATTCATTTGTCACGGTTTGCTAACGGTCTAGAATAACCTAGTGCTCACAGATGACAGATGGTTCACCAGGTTGTTGTAGATGTTCTTCTAGCGACTAGCGGGTGGAAGCGATTTAAAAGGGCACGATGAGCTTCAGGATAATCAGGCAGACGGGAGATATAAACCTTTGATTGACTATCTAGGAGTTTGAGTCCATTACAGGTCTCTTCGTGGTGGCGGATATGATCATGGTCACCGCTCACCACGGGCAAGCTATCGGCACTTCCGCAACCTGAATCTACAAGTCCGTAGTTAGTTGGTATCATCTGAGGATACCAAACTGGTTGCCGAAGGGGGTCGTTGTCACGAAGATGGACTGCTAACACCACGCGATTGTTGGATGCGAGGACCAAACACTCATCCGCAGGGACATCAACCATTGACCTCTTGTTGAGCACGCTTCACTCACCCTCTTCCATTTCATCCCATCTCTCTCACCCCACACGTATTACGTTCACTGATTGTGGCCGGCCATCCGACATCGCTTTCTTTCTGTTCCGTTGGAGGGGTCGCCCTTCCATCTTCGAAGTTCTGGCTACGACACCATCGCCAAGGGCAACTTCACCTCAAACTCTCGAAGCTTTCCCAACCCAGACTTCGAGCGCCTCCATTTTCTACATGCAGTAACCTCAAGTATTGATACCAGCAGATCATAGCATCAACACAGGAGCTCACCGACGCATGACATCTTGAATCATCTTACCTATTGATCTGCCTCCAAGTCGAGTATTTCCACCTCCAGGTCCTCATCGCGAGAACCACCAACATTTCCAAGACCAACCGGCATCAACAGCCAACACGAGGTTAACCCACCAAGTAAACCAAAATCCAACCACCGACCCCAATCTCCCGCCCTCCGCCATAACCATGGGCATAATCTGGTGGTCCACCGACTGCCCACACTGCCGCCGTCTGATCCTCATCCAATCCATCCAACCCGTCCAACCCGTCCAGTCCGTCCAAACCGACGAACCCCGACCCGACCCCCCTCGACCTGACTATGGACATGAACGTCCTGAACTGCCTCAAGCCTCCACCGGTACCAGCAACGCCAACGGCAACATACCACTATACCGGCTCGGCCCCGTGCAACCGGAGACTCACCAAATCCAGAGCATTTGGAGATGTTACCAGGTCGATAGTCGAATATCTTTGAGGGACTCGTTGAATACGTATATGCCGAATTTAAATACGGCTGCGGAGTTGAGGTGTGAGTGGCATAGTTCTTTTGGTGGGCCGGTGCCGGGTCCTAACGGCGGAGCTGGGGCTGGAGCGGGAGCTGGAGCTGGAGTGGGAGTTGGAGCTGGAGCTGGAGTGGGAGTTGGAGCTGGAGTTGGAGTCGGAGCTGGAGTCGGAGTTGGAGTTGGAGCCGGAACCGGAACCGGACCTACACCCGGCACAAACAGCGTCAACACCGGCGCTAACACCGGCCCCAACAGCCCATACGTAAATCCTAACATAAACCTCAACCTTACTTCTTACCTTAATCATAACCTCTACCTTGCGCTCCCAAATCCCGTCCCAACCGCATCCAATCCCACCGGTCCCAATCCCAGTAACAACCCCAATCCCACCGGTTCCAATCCCGGTCCCGCTTCCGCTCCTCCTCCCCCTCTAAACGCATTCACCTTCTCTTCCCTCCCTTCTCTATTCGAAATAACCGCCCTCCCGGCCCCCCTCACGGCCCCCCTCATCTTCCATTTCCACTTCCCTCTCCTAATCCTAGTCCCCACACTCCCCATACTATCTCCGCTCCCCGGACCCAACATGAACCGCCCGCGAAAAGGAGGCCTAGAATCCTTCCGCCTCTGTCCCTTCTTACAACATCTAGACGCCAGCGATCCCGAGAAGAAGCATGAGAGGGAAAGGTGTTGGTTGACGAGGTTTAGGAGGGGGAGAGTTGGTATCGTGGGGATGCAGGGCGTGGTTGGGACGCATGGTCTAAATGGTGGACAGGGAGCTTATGCTGGACATGGACCGGGACAGGTGCATGCTGGGCTGGTACATGCTGGACATGCCGCACCTCATGCTGCACCTCATGCTGCACCTCATCCTAATAGATCAGTAGTGGTACCGGTACATGTAGCTCTACCTGGGGGAACAGGTGCGGCTGGAGGGATGGGAGGACAACAACAAGCTCAAGGTCAAGGAACAGGTACAGGCAATAATAACCTTGGAACGGGAGGAGGAGTGGGAAGAGGAGAAGACATACCCCATCCAATTACAAGTGACGTTGGCGTTAATGGCGGGAATGGAGGAAACGAAATAAGAGGAAATGGGCGCATAGTAGAATGGTGGAAATCAGGCTGGTTCCAACTCTTACAGTTCTACTTACCAATAGGGGGTCGAGGGTCCAGATTAACAATGAGCGATATCAACGGTTGATGTGGCTTCTAGATGGAATGGAGGAAGTTACAACGGATGGGAGTGGAACCTACCTACCTCTAGGGAAAGAAAGGAGGAGGGAAGAAAGAGGAAGGATGCGTCCCAACCGCTGAAGCCGCATGTCCCAACTTCCAAGTGTCAATAGCAAAGTACATACACTCGACAGTTACCTAGGTACTGTGATCCTACGTGTCCGCAAAAGTTCGAGGTATGCAGAATCCAGGATTTGGAGAAACAGGAAACTTCCTTTTTCGGCTGCATACCTCTCTCTGCCTTACCTTACCTTACCTTGCCTTACCTAATGCTTCAAACCGCAAACGAAACAGACTGCATGATTCTCCGGCCAGGAAATCGTCAATTGAAAGGTACCTAGGCACGCTGCTCTGACAGCAGTGCTTGAACTCGACAGAGGGAGATCTGCAGCTAAAAAAGAAAAGTTTCCCTAAATCCTTGATTCTGGATTCTGCACAACTTGACGAACTTGAGTCTTTCCCCGTAGAAGTGGGAACTGGAAGGTGGTGGAAGTGGCAGGGAGGGAACATCGAAGAAAGGAGGTCCTCAACAAGTCTTTAATTTCAGGATCGAATGATGAAGGTAGCGGATCTTACCCGATTCCGAATTCGAATGTCCAAGTGTGAATAGTAAATCACAATCGGCAGTCACTGTGGTCCTACGTGTACCTTAAGATTCTTATCCATGTTCTCCCTCACAAATTGTCCTTGCCCTGGCGTATGCTTATTACCTACCTACCTACTACCTTCTACCTGCCTCTGTTCTCCCTTGTTACCTACCTACCTACCTACAACCCGTTTTCGCATCTCGTATTCCTGGAATTTGACAAGGTTACCAGTGGACTCGTCTCTGCTGTGGTCTCAAGCTGTTCTTCCCCACGACCAAGTGGCCCATGTATGCTTGTTGTTGTCTATAGTTCTACCCTCTGTCCTTGTTGCTGTAAGGTAGTAGTGTCCAATTGTTTTCCATTATCCAGATCCGCTTCGCACCACCACCAGGGTATCTCAAATTTCCATGCACGATTTGATGCTTGCCTCGCTTGCCTGTCAGTTAATGCTCATGAAACGCTCTTTCCTTTGCCATAGCCTGTATCCAACCCAGTCCGAACCTACAATGAACACCCTCGCTGCGCTATTTTCCCTTTCTTCAAGCACAATCTGAGCGATCCTCCGGCCTTGTGTGATCCTCCGGAGTTCTGTGATCCTCCGGCCTTCTGTGACCCTCCGACCGACCTTCTGTGGCTTTCTGACCTTCTGTGACCCTCCGGCGTTCCGTGATCCTGCGGTGTTCTGTGATCCTCCGGCGATTTTGGCACCTCCAGTCTCCCCGTTAGGTTTCTGGACACTAGCCGTTCCCATCCCCGTGTTAACCTCCGTTCTCGACCTCCGGCCTTGTTTCCGTCCCCGGACTGACCTTCCTCTTGTTGGATCCGTTAATCCATCCACTAGCACGATGACCAACAGTCACTCCCGCCGTTTTTGCTGCCGCCGCTCTTGCTCCTATGTCCGCGGCCGTAGCTCCCATCCCTCCACCTCTTCCACTGCCACCGGCACTCCCTCCGGCCTGTGCCTGAGGCTGAAACAAGCCCCCACCTCCCCCACTGCCACTGGCACGGGCACTCCCCCCATCGGCACTCCCTCTACCTTCTCCACTACCTCCTCCACTCCCTCCTCCTCTACCTCCTCCACTACCACCCGCACACCCTCCAGCCGCACCCCCTCCAGCTCCAGCCTGAGCACTCCCTCCAGCCTGAGCCTGTCGCATCACCTGTAACCTCTTCTTCTTCTGTATCATCATCTCCGTCTCCCACTCGTCCTTGCCCAACGGCCTCCTCTGCACCTCCCTCATGCTGACAAACTTCTTAGGTGGTCTGTTATCCGGGAGCAGACGTTGGAGTTCCAGCCGGGTTTTGAATTCGTCTTGGAAACACAGGGCGAGGCGGGGGTTGGTCCTGAACACCTGCTGGAAATGCAGATTGTGTACGAGCAGGCGGTATCTGTCGTAGTCCTCGAGGCTGATGTGAACGCCGGGGATGAGGTGGAAGGGGAAGTAGGGGAAGGGATTTTTTACGGCGGCGGCGGCGGCGGGGACGGAGCCGGAGCTGGAGCTGGAGGCTTGGATTTTTCGCGGTTGGGCTGGGACGGGGGCAGAGGCAGAGGGTGGGTGCAGTTGTTGGGGTTGTAGCTGTTGTAGCAGTTCCTGCAACTGTTGCTGGTGCGGTCGTTGCAGTTGTCCGTGTTGTAACAGTACTAGGAGTTGTTGCAGTTGGTGCATTTGGTGCAGTTTTTGCTGTTGTTCTTGTTGTTCTTGTTGTTCTTGTTGTTCTTGTTGTTCTTGTTGTTCTTGTTGTTCTTGTTGTTCTTGTTGTTCTTGTTGTTCTTGTTGTTCTTGTTGTTCTTGTTGTTCTTGTTGTTCTTGTTGTTCTTGCTGTTCTTGCTGTTGAGGCTTTTCGTGTTGTTGAGGCTGTTGATGCTGTTGATCATGTGGGTGTGGTGGTTGTTGCTGTTGCGGGTCTTGCAGTTGCTCTTGTTGTAGGGGTGGTAGCAACCCGAGCTGTTGTAGTTGGTACATTTGGTGCTGTTGTTGCTCTCGTAGCTGTTGTGTCGGTTGTTTTTGATTTTCCTGCTGTTGGGTATGTGCGTATGGTTGTTGTTGTTGTTGTTGTTGTTGTTGTTGTTGTTGTGGTGGTGGTGGTGGTGGTGGTGGTTGCGAGCCCTGCAGTTGTCCCTGGTGTAGCGGTGGCAGTAGCCCGAGTTGTCGCACTTGGTACATTTGGTACAGTTGTTGCTGCCTTAGCTGCTGTAACACTTGTTCCTGCTGTTGGTTATACAGCAGTTGTTGGTGTACGGTACGTTCGTGTGGTGGTTGTTGTGATGCTGGTAGTAAGTTAGGGGGTGGTCCAGGCGGGAGGTTGGACATCGCGGGGAGAGCGATGTTGCTTGTGCCGGCCATGGGGTTGGTATCAGCGGGGAGAATGGGTATGTTGGCCAGAGGAATCGAAGAAACGGTCGAGTCGTTGTTGCGTAAAGTGGTGACTGGGGTTGGATATGGAGCCGCATTGTTTGGTGTTATATTGGTGCTTGTCAAAGGCCTCGTTGATGAAGAAGTCATGGGCGTCTTGCTGGCGTTGGTGTCAGGCTTGGAGCGGGAGGAGCCGGGAACAACGGTTGAGCGAGGGGCTACTCCGGGTCCGTCCACGTTTCTGTTCGCTCGTGCGTCCATCTTTGTCTTCTTGTCTGTGAGTGGGCAGAAGCAGTTTCGACGGCCTGTCGGGTACTCACATGTATTTCAGATTGAAGGCTGTGTGGTTGATAAAGCTAGCAGGCTGATGTGGAAGGCTAAGTAAAGGTCAAGGCGATGGTTATGTTTGAGGTTCTGGTTGACGTTATCCGAAAGGCAATGTTCCGGTTGATTACAACCTGCCTGGTCCTCTTCCTTGCTGACTAAAGTAATGGGGGCTTCTAACCCTGACGAGTAGAGGTGCTGGAAATGAGGTTTGTGTCAAAGTTCGGTGCCAGTTGCGACTAGGTGAAGAGAATGAAGTGATGGAAAACTGAAAACTCGATGGGTGGTCGGGTTGAAGAAGGCCAAAGGCAGCGCTTTAGTGACTAGCGGTGCATGTGCAGATGGAGGTATCCCCCCCAGGACCATGTGTTCGGATTCTGCTTGACGAAGTAGGCGCATGTACTGTGCATGTACAGGTTTTGGGTGCAGGAAGAAGATTGCAGATGGTGACAGTTGTTTGTCGATTGAAATTTATGACTGGAGTGTTGGGAGAACCCGGATTCTTATGTGGCCTTGGACTGTGGCCCATTGTTGGCCTTCTCTCTGCAAAACGTGACTGAGACTTTTCGAGTTGCCTTTGGACGGTACTGTTTCCGGCGTTGGAATAACGTAGTGAGCTAGGCCGGTGCCGGGTGGTTGAAGTTGAGGTCCTCCCTGGTCCTGTGGCAGTGAGCCCGTTCTCATGTCCAAACACTTGTGCTCCCCATGTAAACGCCAGGCCTCCCGGAGATCGCAGTGGTCCCGTTCGTCAGTGCATTTGAGGATATGCTGGAGGAAGGCGAGAAGCTGGTCGTCGTCCAAGTTCCAAAACTTGCTTATATGACCTAACGTGCGCAGTTCATTGAACTGATCTTCATAACATCTGGCCAATGGTGTATTTATCAGCTCCTTATTCACTTTCTTGCACCAGAGGATGCAGAGGATTTTGTTGTTGTCCAGGCCGTAGCATAGCGGGCAGTAGAGGAAAAACACGGCACATGCTGGACTGACAAGAGAGCCGCAGGCCCGAAGGGGCTTTGTCGTTGCCAGGGTTCTGCTATCTGGGTCAGAAGTCTTGATATTGGTGGTGTAGAGCAATCGACGGTGTCTAGCAAAATAAGTTCCGGTTATACAAACGGGGTGTAGCTAGATTATGGACAGCCAAACAAAATGATGATTGATGGGATGATGGTTGTGGATGATCAAGTTCACGATTCCTGGGTGCAAACCGGAGTCACCTCAACCTTATACCACTCTCACTCACCCTGCTGCCAGCTCAGCGGAAGAAGCTTCCCAACGGTTCGTACCAGTAAGGACAATTCAGCTACTCCTTCTGTGCGATCCGCTTCCAACCTTCCTTCCGATGCCGCCTTCCTTTCCATTTGGACTCTTGCCCGGTGTAGTAGGTGCGGTTTCCCCGCCTCCGTTTCCACCATCATTGGTGACTTCCGCACTACTCTCTCTCCACTCCCTAGCCCTAGCCGCAGCCATCATGCGTTCCTGCACCCAACTCCAAGAGATAGTGTATCTCGATCTCGCTGCCGGTAGGTCTTCTACGGCAACTGGCAAAATTGAACCAGAGTAATACCAATCCCTCGTGCGTTGGATCTCAATGTTGTCGTAGTGCGGGCATTGGTGGGCGAGTTGGACGTGGCTGAGGATGTACTCGTGGGTTGAGTCTCGGTCGAAGTCGGTTCGGGTTTTGTCAGTTCCTTGGACTTCGGGAAATTGGGCGGCGCACCAGTTGATGTTGACGAGATGGCAACATTGACGGTTTTCTACGATCTTGCGACGGGAAATCCAGGGCGAGAGGACGTACTTGACTTGGCACATCGTACGTGAGATCCGAGTTGAGTTTTTTGGTGTCATGAATTTGCCTGCTTAGAACGTTCTGATCGTAGAGTAAGTTGCGGGTGAGGGCGTCACGAGTGCCGAAGGGTCGAAGGGTTTTAAGCAGAGGACTGGTTATTGGTGATTCATCTGGCGCCGGATCATTATGGGTGACTGCAACGGTTGGATAGGCGCGAGTTTGTTGTCGCAAATAAGATGAAGGAAAGGAGTTGAAGATAGTCGTGAATCTTGATGTTCCTTCACTTGCACCCCCAGGGTTTGGTCCGATAATGGATGGCCCGTTCGATGTAGCTGATCCACAGAAGGTCGAGCATCCTTCTCGACTTCGGGCAGAGACTGACAGCAGATCTTGAGATGACCGTGGCCGCAATGCTATGCATGATTAATCGAGGGATTGTGGGAATTTTGAGAGATAAAAGCGAAGCATGCTCGCCCATCGGAAGCAGTATGTCACAATAGGAAGGGGGCGTGGCGTCGAAGATTGAAATTGTAACATTGCAGCGACACTCGTCAACGTTTCACCACCAACATTGCTTATGAACAGAAAGGAAAAACCTGGTACTAGGGAAATGACCATTTAGCCTCAATCTCGTGAGTTCAACGCCAGACCGTACTCATCTGGCATTGACTCCTCGTTGACATTGTGAGCAATGCGAGGTCAACACTGCGTTGACACTTGTCGATCTTTGACCGCCAACGAGTTGGATGCAGAGGTAGACTGAGAAAAATGGTTAAAAATAACCAGAATAAGCCTTCCATTGTTTCTGACATCCAATATCTCCGACATGACATGAGCATGTCGGTGATTTCCTGTTTACTTCTGTTGATATTGCGCCATCAACTCCGAGCCAAGCATCACCGCCAACCCTAACCCTTGCGCTTCGCGGATCCGACAGCGCAACAGGGTCCTGTGCGTCATCAGCCAAGACCCTCTGCTGCCTCGCGCTTCCCTCTCGCCTCCGTCTCTTGTCGCCAATCGTTGTCGCTCGAGCTCAACGTTCTCATCGCCTCCATTTCCGAAAATCGATTCATGGGAATTTTCACCTTCAACCCCTTCGAAGAAGCCAATTCAAGTCGCTTGCCTTGACCAACAAGAGCAACACCTTCAAGAAGTCGATGCGGAATATCCTCACCCGATACCCCGCACTCACCTCACTCGCATCCGTGTCCGCATCCGCATCACGCACTCGCGCTATCGCTGTTTCCAACACCAAGAACCTGTTCAACTCGAACACCACCTCAAACCTCATCACCACCAACACCACCACAACCACCCAGGTCATCACCCCCAAACGCACCTTCAAAATGACCATTCACAAAACCCAAGAACCCGCCATCACCTCCATCACCGAGCTCACCCCGCAAACCTCCAAATGGCTCACCCTCCAACAAATCCACTACGTCGACCAAACCGGCAAACCGCGCCTCTGGGAAGTCGCCGCGCGCAAGACGCGCTCTTCCGCCCCCACCCCCGGCTCCCCCGGTGTTGACGCAGTAGCCATGTGCAACATCCTCCTCCACCCCTCCCGCCCGCCCTCCACCATCTTGGTAATCCAATACCGCCCCCCGCTCGACGCTTACACAATCGAGTGGCCCGCTGGTCTAATCGACAAGGGCGAAACGCCCGAACAGGCCGCGGTGAGGGAGTTTAAGGAGGAGACGGGGTATGAGTGTGTGGTTAAAAATGTGAGCCCGGTGCAGGCGGCGGATCCGGGGATGAGTAGTACGAATATGGTTATGGCGACGGTGGAGGTACACCTCAAAGAGGAGGACAAGGAGGGGGAGTTGCCGGAGCAAGAGCTGGATGCTGGAGAGCATATTGAGCGGGTGGTGGTGCCGATGAAGGAGCTGTATGAGAGGTTGGTGGAGTATAGTAAGAAGGAGAGACATGTGGTGGCGGCGAAGTTGTTTCATTTTGCGATGGGGATGCATTTTGCGACGACGGAAAGGTATGGGGTTTTTGGTGGTGGGAAGAAGGAGGAGTAAATCTAGGGGGTGGTGGTGGACTGGTGGTATGGATGGCTTAGTCGGGTTGAAGGGAACTGTCCCGGGACGGAGAGGCCCGGGCATGGTAGAGGTGCCGGGCCTCTGAGTCGAGGGTGAGCCTTTCGGGACCGGAATGAAGGGGTTAGTTAGGTAGAGGTGTATGATGGCGATGAGGTTGGAGTTGGTGTTCTATCAGACCGTCGGAAACCGCAACTAGAATAGAAAGATTGATGATTGTGCACAACTTAGAATCTCATTGTTGTCACCTTTGATGTTGCAAACGGCCCGTCCCGTTCATGATGATGTGCCTTGCTCACTTGAGTGTGGCCCAATTAATCCCTCCATATCAAACACAAAGAATAAAGCCAAGCATATGGGCAATCAAAGAAGGGTATGAATGGTATGGATAACCACGTGTCGTGAATCTCCCACGAAGCACGACTGATTGTCGCAAGGAATTACGCGATTACCGTGACATAAACAAGGGGGAGATCTCCAGTGCAGCTCAAGTTTCAAGCTCAATGAGGTGTCAGTGCTAATGCCAATGCGATTCATCATTCATGTGCTTTGCCTGACAATTGACACTTGACATTGACAACGAAGCTAGTCAATGATGAAGATGCCCCTCAGTGACGCAATGCTTGAGGTTGTGTCGCCAAAGGTTGGAAATGGGAAGCCCAAAACAGCCTTTTTTGTGACCCAAACGGCCGTCGACGTGCAGTGGGACGTGGGAAAATTGCGGGGACCTGCAGATGCAAGGCGGGGCGGGGCGACGGGGGGGGATCCGATGCTGCTCTCCCGGTTTTGCATATCGTGATGAGTACGTACTACATGGTAGGTATCTGATTGATACGATGATAGGTAGGCATGAGGGCTTTTGTCCTCTGTGAGAAATAAATAGAAACGACATATTCGGTTCGGGAGAAGATCAATGGTTCTATTGTCCGTGGGGCTGCCATCAACGGGATGAAGACGACACCGCCGTGCTGTCGTGCAGAGGAACAAAGCCCCAGGTCAAGGAGGCGGTAAACGGCTGAAGGCCTTGCGGGACATTCCAGAGTGGATGATTTGGCCAAAAAGTGGATGAAATAGGGAAAGCTGATGGAGGAGCTCCCCTCTGTTTCGGGAGGATCCCCCCAAAAAGGGGCTACTACGTTTATATTCCAGCGAGTGGTGAGTCGTGGCGGAATGCGGATGGATGGTTGCCTTGCATTTAAAGACTAAGACTTGCCAGTCTAAAACAATACGTAAGGCTGATGATGATGATGATGAAGGATGATGAAATGTTCATCTCAAAACGTGGACTGGATCAGATTCTCAGCTCATGATCCAAGCGTGGTAGATTGCCGGACAGTTACCCCCAAAAGTCCGAGCTTTAATAGAAACCCCTTGATGAGGATCTGAGTCCCGTCTCTTAGGGAAAAAAAAAAAAGAAGGGACAGGCACCCGTAGACCGTAGGGGCGGTGACCCACTTGGTTAGCTCAGTTTACTCAGTCTAGAGGGGGACTAGCACTCTGGAGATATGGAGAGATGGAAAGTGAAATACCGAATGTGATTCAAATGTGATTTGACAGAAAGAGAATGAAAGGAGGCTTTTGAACATGCATGAACTGTCTTGTCAGTCCATTGACCAAACAAGGCCAATGTCACTTCTCTTTCCACGTCTTTCCATTAAAGGTCAACGAATGTTTCAACTTTCCAATGTGGGAAGCAATCGGAGGCAGTCAACTGGACAAGAGCGAACCAGAGAACAAGAGAAAGACCATCCTGCACTGCTGCACCACCCGCTGCAGGGTTGACGAGGTGCGCACGGGTGCCATGGTGCCCATGAACCCGCTGACTCCACTCATGGCCATCCATATCCACGCTGTTAGTGCGCGCATGCGACGGTTGGCCGGCAGAGACTGTTCGGTTCACTTTTGTTAGTATTGCAATGTAACTGTTCAGCAAAAGACTAACAGGTCGGAAGAACGCTAAGCTCACCCCCCCAGCGGGCCTCGACCTGGGGGAACAGGCGCCCCCATCCTCTGCCATCTTTCCCACCGACACCGCCCGACCGACTCGGGACGACATTCCTGGTTCATTCCCTTCTCTGGTTCCTCTTGTCCTGCAACAACACTCCAGTCCCAGCATCAAACACGCATTGCCAACCGCCGACGACGACCATCACGACACCCCGAGACCGACGGCGTCGTGTAATCTAGGTAGGTTTCGACTTTGCGACTGTCGCAGCCTGCTTTTCGACACTTTCGACCTACCGACCGCAGCAGCAGCATAACAGCGATTGCAACCGGCTGGCAGCCAACCAACCGAACGCTGCAGCCAAAAGAAGCAAACCAGCCCCCCCGAGAAGTCCTGCGTTTTCGACCACCTTCAGCTTGCGACGCCAACAATCAATCAATCAAAACCCGGCATAACAGGAGAGGCCCCGTCGCCTTTTCCCCCCGATCTCACCTCGCCCGGTCGCGCAGGTCCTTTCGCGGCCTCTGTCCCTCCAGCTCGCTTCGCTGTGCTCTTCGACGACGTCGGCGACAAGGCTTTTTCTTCCTGCGTGGTTCGAGGTTCCTCCTGCTGTCGGGTAATGCGTCACCCTCATCCTCCATCGCCATGACCCAAACTGCTTCTACCGAGAACACCTCCATCTAACGCTGTCCAAACCCTTTTTTTTTTTTCCAAAGAAAGACGCGAAGGAAACGACGACAGTCACCCATCGATCAAATCAGTCTTTTACGGCCTTTTCCATTCCATTTTTCACGCTCAACTCGGCTTCAACTCTACGATATACCCTCATTTCTACGTCACGCACGCCTGCATTTCCTTTGCATTCACCATTCGCATCCCGCATATCGCATCTCGATTTTCTTCACGACAGCGACGAACGACGAATTTTTTTTTTTTTTTTTTTTTCCTTTKTTATCAAATACTACAACAACCACCAAATCAACACCAGGATCATCACATGAAAGCCTGCAGACCACCACACCAGATCGTACGACGATAGAATTTACGAAATGGCGGCCGACGTCCCGGGATCACCGCTCGCCAAAAATGCCACGACCGAGGAGGCCCTAGCCTGGTACAAGTCTCAGTACGAAGAGCTTGAGCAGGAACTCAAGGAATTCCAACAGTCATCCAAGGAACTCGAGGCTGAGCTGGAAAAGGACTTGGACGCCGCCGATAAGAGAGAGCGCGCCCTACAGCAAAAGGCCGAGGGATTATCCTACGAGGTAGAGGAGTGGAAGGTATGTTCGGCTCTCGTTAGGCTCCCATGATGATGATGATCCTGTGACTGTGATGGATGCGACCCCCAACACACCCATTCATTTCAATTAGCGCCACACCCGGCAAATGCTCCCACCACCCATCTGACCTTCCCCTCCTACGCTAAAAATGAACATCTGCTGACTCGTTTCTTGGGCTACAGAGAAAATACAAAGAATCCAAATCAGAGGCAAATGCCGCGCAAAGCGCGCTTGAGAAGGAAATCACGGCTCTGCGCGAGACCAACAGAACCCTTCAGCTAAAGCTACGCGATATTGAAGTGGCCAACGATGACTTTGAGCGCCAAGCCCGAAACACGTCTTCCTCGCTTGAGGACCTCGAATCCAAGTACAATGTCGCGATTGAGCGCGCCGTCATGATGGAGGAGGAAATCAAGATTGGAGAGCAGGAAAGAGAACGGTTACGCGTCGAAGCCCAGCGATTGCGCGAAGAATTGTCCGACCTCAAGATTGAGGCCGAGATCTTGCAGTCCAAGCTTAGGAAGCACCAAGCCCGTGGCCATCTCACACAGATCACCACGACTATCGCCCCCGCGCCCGCTTCACCGCTGTCGACCGCCAGCTCGCCCTTGGTTACAACTCCACCCGATACTAAGTCCCTGTCTACGATCGACACCTTGTCCGAAGTGCAAGATCCACCATCGCCGCCCATGTCAGATGCCTCGCTGGGCAAGGGTCTTAGGGCGTCTAGGAGCACCCCCGTCAAGCAGACGGCTTCTAGGCCCGGAGGGTGCAGGACACCCAAGACCTCCATCTCCAAGTCAGCGGCGGCCAAGTCATCAGCACAGGCAACCCACAAGGCCAACCGGTCCATCAGCGAGAACAATATCACGCCGAAGCCGAAGCCGCTCAGTTCGTCGACTTCCTCGCAAACGAACCGTCCTTCCAACGGCCGCTTCAACAACAACAGCTATCCCATGGTGCGCACGCCCTCGTCGAGGCCCTCTGCCGCTAGAGCCGCTGAGAGGCCACGGGCGCCCGTGCACAGGATTCCTCCCTCCAACTCCCTCACCCATATCCGAACGCTTACCGCGCAGATGCAGAAACTCGAAGCCCGGGTTCACTCTGCTCGCTCCAAGCTCCCAGCTGGTCCAGCGCAGACGCCACCTAAGCAGTCGCCGCGCTTCAACGGAGGTATCGGAGGCATTGCTGCCACGGTAGCCATGCGCGGGAAGAAGCAGCGGGGGGCTGGGGCCTCTACGCCCAACCTGCTAGACGATGACAACGCGTCCGATATTTCCAACACGCACAGCAACCCCGACTTCCGCAGCAGCACCTTGAATCTCAGCAAGCACATCCCCCGACTTAGCACGTCAGGAGTGTCTCGTATAGCGTTCGGTCCCCTACCGATCCGCCACCCCGCCTCCGCCGCCGCCTCGACAACATCCACAAGCACAGCAACCGCCACGAATGTCGACTCGGAAGTCTCCCGGCCCAGCAGCCGAGCTAGTTCCTCGAGCTACGCGCGGCCCATCAGCCGAGCCGAGTCCCACAGCACTGCAGCATCAGGGTACATGCCTTCATCCGCCTCACGACCAATCAGCCGGACCAGTCTACCTGGACATGGGACGCGAACTCCTGTTGGGTCATGGCCGCGAAGCTCAGGGACCTTGAGCACGTACGGCCACGGCCCGGCCCACAGTCAAGCGAGCATCAGCTATAGCACAGCAGAGGAGGACGAGCTTACGGATGATGGGCAGCGGGAGTTGAGGCCAAAGACGACGCCAGCGAGGAGGAGGACGGGGACACTAAGTGCGCGTGACGCCCCAGACCATCACCACACAGGTATCCCGATACCAGGAAGTGGAGGGAACAGGAGGCAGAGTGGCAGTTCGAGCGCGAGTAGGTCAAGCGTTACCGGGAGTTTGAGTCTGAGGAGGCCGAGTAATGCGGCGGCGCTGGGGCATGGACATGGACATAGCGCAGGGTATGGACATGGACATGGATCGGTGGGGGGGACCACGACAGTGAGGAAGGTAGTGGATTTGGGGGAGACTTATTAAGGGTTATAAGGAAGTGAGGAAGGGTGGTTTTTTGGAGGGGAGGAGCGGAGGAAACATGGATATCGATGATATGATATGGATATGGCAGGGATAGGGATATTATTTGGAAGGGGCAGAGAAGAGAGACTGCGGAGGAGGAAATGAGGAACCAAGAGGAAGAAGAGAATTGGCAGAAAGAGACAGGAAAGAGAAAGAGAATGGGAAATCGGATGGACAGACAGGAAGGAGTACGGACTACTGGCTTGCTTGTGTTGGCTTGCGCGGTTTGGCTGGTTTCAATCTCGCCTTCTTCCCCTTCTGCCTCTACTCTTCTGCTTTTCTCAACTCAACTTCCTGCTTGGTGTGTGACGCGACGCGCAACGCGCAAGAGAACACACTACTACACTACAATAACATGCAACACAGTTACTACATCTTTTTTTAGTTTGCTAGGTGGCTACACTTTTATCGAATTTTTTTTTTTTGTTTTTTTTTTTTTTTTTTTTTTTTTTTGGGGGAGGGGTTTTTTTTTTTTAAAGTTTCTTTGGGACTTGGGAGGCAGATATTCCGAAATGGAAGAATATCTGGCACAGTTTTCTCTTCTGGGGCCAAGACAGCGTGACGACTTTCAGCTGTCTGTGTTGTCTATGTATACTTGTCTCGTGGTGGCTCTTCTTTTCACGGCTTGATGCTGTAAACTTTGACTTGCTTCATGTTTTCCCGTTGCTCGCTCCAACTTATAGGAATGCGATAGTGGTGGTGATGGCGATGGCGATAGCGACTGACGAAGACCGAAGAAGAACGATAGATCAAACGGAGACAGAAACGATGGCGGATAGTAACTAAATAAACCATATCCAGACGCAGTTATGCCATGCTCTGTATGCTTATGATGCGATGATAGTCGGATAAGTCATATATCCGGGGAGGTATCTTCTCGGGATCACGCCCGGCGATTCACATTCGGTCCGGTGACACTCCTCTCAGCCTGTCCGGCCTTTGTTTGGTACAACCACCATAGTTTTACTTCCGTCTTCCAGTTTACCCATCTCCATCCTTTATAAAACAAGGCAATGCCTTTCCCATCCAATGTCATAGTGCAGTCGCCGGGAAGGCTGCGAGTCACGAGTAGTACGACTCCTACTTGTCTATCTATAGGTTTTAGAGCAAAAGTCTGAGATGCTTTGGGCACAGCCTCTCTCTCTTCATGCTGTACAACCTAAAACCATTCTGCCTTGTGAAGAAGTGCAAGTGAGATGGGATGTTTCCGAGATAGCTGAGACGACGTCGTGGCGAAGTGAATGCATGCTTAGACCTGAGACAGGAGATATACTCGGAACCCTTTTGGAAAGATGGACGAGTAGGTATCGGAGTTATACGCTTTCTGGATGTTGAGAAGAAAACCATGGTATGGTATGGTATAAGCGACGAGTAATTCCGGTAGATATCTTGACCTCGAGGTCGAATCATGTATATAGAGACGCCTCTTATCCTCCTTGTCGATCCTTCTTTTGTGCTCCAACACTTCCATCCAGCACACCAGAACACCAACACTCAAAAACTTATCCAAACAAACCCTCGTCACCCCTTCTCTTCTTTACCACATCTTTCTCTCCCTCATCACCCCCATCCCCTCCTCTTCCCCCCGCGTCTACTGCCGCTTTCCCTTCTCATTTATCAGCAATCAATCTAACGCTCCCCTCCCCTCTCTCAGATAACCTAGGCGAAGATTTCTACCTCAAGGTCACCTCCGTCGGTCCGGACCCGGGAACAASTTGTTCCCTTTTCGAGTGAGTGCCTTACCTTCCTTCCATCTCGCATCAGTAGACAGCACCTTTCCACCCGGGCCGCCTCTTGTTTTCTCCTTCGAAAAGCTGCGTCATGCGTATATGACAATCAGAGGAGCGTGCGCTAATAACCATTGTAACAAAACAGTGCCAGCGATTGCACCGGCGGATCCCTCGACGGGATCGTCAACCCGGGGATTACCAACTTGAATTCCAGGGGATGGAAATGATAAGGCTAAGAGTTATAAGTGTGTTTAAGCTTATAGGCTGTGCTCTACTTACACAGAGTACCGGTGGTTTTGTGGGCTGGGTGTCTGGGTTTACTTTTACGCGCCCAGTCCTATGAGCAAGATTGAATACGTATTGGTGGTCATCAGGTTGGCACCATGGCTGAGATGGATGTGTCGTCGTTGTGAACGTCCGCTAGATGCGAAATAGACACATGTCTTTTGCTTTTCTCCATCTTTTGTTTCCCACGGAACTTCAACAGCTCCCTAAATTTGCTAGAGGAGATGAGAGAATGTCAGTCCTTTCTACGTTACGACCAAGAAAGAAAACACCCCAAGCTGACAAGGAGTATCAAGAAAAAAGCAACTCCCCAGGGTTCCAAGCATCTTCAAATATGAAAGGGAAAGAAAACAAAAAAAGAGAATTTCCTCACCTCCCTCGGTAAGGATCGAACTTACAGCCTCCAGATTAACAGTCTGACGCGCTAGCCAATTGCGCCACGAGGGATCGGATGGTGGTTTCCTGTTTTTTTTTTTTTTTTTTTTTTTTTTTTTTTTTTTTGCTTCCACGGCAGGGAGATATCGTTAACACAAAAGCTGTTGGTGGTTGGAAAGGTTGAAGTGTGGTAGCTAGGAAGTTTGCGTTGCCCACCTTCTCTTTGCGATGTTGGTTCGTGGTGGTCATTCGCTTGTTGATTGCGCCGCTGTGCCAAATAACCATTTGATTGACGCGTCCTTCCACATGAAGGTCTCAAGAGCTGTCCTTCCGTTGTCACGCGCATTTTTGCATCAGTGTGTAGAAGTATAAGCATAGAGCTTGCATGACACACCAACCCCTTCGCTCTTGGTAAGTAGGGTAGTGATACAAAGTAACCATGAAAGAGCAAGCCAGACGAGAGAATAGATGCGACGCGATCCAACATGAGTGAGGAGAAAAAGACGAGACAAGCGTTGCATTATTTCCATCCCCCTTCCGCAGGACCAAGATATCTGGAATAACAAGGGATGATTGAACGAAAAAGCTGATGGTTGATTGATTGATAATAGAATAGTCCCCTGATATTGGTTTGTTTCCTGCGCCAACGCCAGCCAACGCCGAGATTTTTCGGATTCTCTTCGGCCAAGCAAGAAAAACAACTCCCATGTGTGTTGTGTGTGATATAAACCAGACCTTTTGTTTTCGTCCTTGTCCATGCTCTCTTCGCCCTCCATGCTCTCTTCGCCCTCCTACACATCCTCCTACACATCCTCCTACCCATCCTCCTACCCATCCTCCTACGCGTCGTCCTAAACGTCGTCCTCCCAAATGACGTCCTCCACCACTTGGCTGATGATATCGATAGCAGATTCCACGCTTCAGATGATACGCGTTGCTGCTTAAGCCTGGCTGCTGTGCCTGGGGCGCTTGCGAGCGCTGCCGGTACCGGGGTGCATCTTCTCGTTGCGCTCGCGCTTGAGCTTCTCGTCGAGGACGCGGGATGTTTTTCTTAGTCAGCAACCTCCCTCCCACACCAAAAACCCCCGAGAAAAACCTACTAAGCACATCGTAACCGAACTGGGGGAACTCCAAGCACAAGCTCCTGAACTCGTCCTCGGCCTCGGCGCGGAGGGTATGGGACCGTGTAGCCCAGAAGTTGGCGATGGGGGCGCGGATGGTGGTGTCGTCCTTGGAGGTGAACTCGTAGACATAACGAGCGTAGGCGATCTCGCCCTTGGCGGTCGAGTTGACGCAGTGGATCTTGGATGAGGCCAGGTTCTTGAGGTTGGTGAGGCCGAACTTCTCGGCAATGGTGTACACGCGCGCGTGCTTGAGCAGCTGCTCGCCCGTGAGGTCGACCTCGGGGATCGAGGGATCCTTCTCCAGCGAGCGCTGGCCGGGAATCTTCTTGGGGAAGTAGTCGCCCGTGTAGAGGAACTCGAGGAAGCAGCCCATGGCGTCGATGTCGTCGTTAGGGAGCTCGATCTGGCGGGGCTGTTTGCAGCAGTTTTACCTGGTTAGCTCAACTGTCTGTCCGACTCGGGGTCAAAGTGACATGGGTAACCTACGCTGCCATCATCGGTCAAGTCGGCGCAGGCCTCGGCGAACCAGGGGCTCTGGACGAGGAGGGACTGATGGGCAGTGAGGGTGGTCTCCTGGTCTCCGGTGCCGACGATCAAAGTAACGATAGGGCTCGAGAGGTACTGCAGGAAGGTGGCGCGAGGAGGAGGGGGCGAGTCGGCGGACTCCTCAGCAAAGGGGAGCTCGTCCTTGTTGTCGGGCACGTCGCCGCCCTCGGCAACGGCAGTCTCAGCACCACCCTCGGTCATCTCGACATCGCCGGAGGGAGCGGCGGGAGAATCCTCGATGATCTCTTCGTTGAAACTCTCAGACATGGTGGGCTAACGATACAGGTTGCCGACTGAGGTTAAATCTAAGAGAGAGGGTGGTGAGGAAGATCTCAGTTGGGACTGCGGTTGACCTTGCGCGCGTGTCGAGGTGTGTGTGTGTACGTGGATTTTGTGACTAGGAACTGCGGCGGCGCGCTGCACACAAGCAATCACAATGGTAAGCAATACGCACTATGATGCGTATTAGAACTTACGATCAATTGGGAATAAAAGGCAAGCCAATAGATAACGACGCAGAAATAGGGAACACACTTCCACTTCCCGTACTGGGAGGAGGAGGGGAGTTCTTTCGCTCTGTACTTAGACACCTCAGGAACACCCGATGTTCAACTGGTTACGACTGCCAATTTACCATCAATTGACTGTCCCGCCCTGCGAAACGTCCGGATTTCCAACCGTTTCGAGGGTTCGGACTATCAAAAGCCTGTCAAGTAACAGTCAATCAGTCACCAAACATCTCAAAGGGTAAACGTTGGTGCATTGAAATATTAAAAAAACTTCGAGGTATCTATGTCTAGATCACCAAATTTCGAATTATCCAAAGACCGTTCGCGGACAGTTCGTAAGACCCACCCCCTTCGCAGTCCGGTCGTTGTGGGGAGAAAAGAGATGTTGGACAGATGGCAGAGACACGAGAGACAGCTGGTAAAAATGGGTGGTTGGACCGTTGGGACGCGGACGGGAAGCTCTGACAGTTCGACGGGGTCCCTTGCGCGGGTAGGTTCGTGTCGCCTGCGGAGCAGCTGCAGGTCCACGAAAGAAAGGGCTTTCTAAGCTTGTAATTGGTTTACAAAGAAACGGTACGCGATCCGTACAACCGTACCAGTTTCGTACACAATTTGGGGAACGGGAACGGCAGCACTTGGAAAAGTTGAGGGTAGCAGAGAAGAACCCTGAAAATGAGATGAAAACGAAATGAGGAAAAGATATCATAACGGTTGCGGGAGCTCGAGCTTAGCTTGATAGAGCTTTCGATTGGGATGAGACAGTCTCAGTTCCATCCGCCAGCGTCGATGCTCCAACTGTTTTCGAAAGTTTCAGACCACGAGTATAGCGAGAATGTACAGAAGTGGTCTGTTCGTTAAGTCCGGGAGGGTGCTCTGGGGATGCTCGCTGGAAACATCGGCGACAACATGTTCATGGCTAAAAGACTCATAATTCTGCCGATGTGTTTCGTGGAGAGTTAGGGATGCCTGAACACAGCTCAATTGACGCCTACGCTAATATGCTGTTACCCATATACCTAATTCATCGCACTACGATTAACGCCAGCGCTGGCTTTCATCCGCGGGCTGCACCACGTTGTCCATCGCAGTCAAAAACCATTACTCGTCTCTCATATCTCCATGCTCGCTCCCTCCATATCCTTATTGGCATCAAAAATCCAGCTCACAATCAGCAAGCTTAGCACTGACCCTCCTCGCCCTTCCACTCCTCCTCAATCCCAACGCAGCCGCCTCCGCCGCCTCGTCCTTCTTAGTCACAATCACAGGCGTCGGCACCATGCTTCTAACCTGGACCTTGACCTTTTTGCGGACAGCAAACCGTTCCTGGACGTACTGTCCCTGGCCCTGACTCTGGCCCTGTCCAGCACCCGCCTCCTTCTTCACTGGCTGCTCTTTCTTGTCCCCAGTAGGAGATCCCTTCTTCTCTGTAGACGGCGCCGAAGAACCCTGCTTGCCTTTGCTTCCCATCCTCTCCCTCCAATACACCCTTCCCCTAGCTCTCGCCTCCTCCTCAGCAGTAAGGAACCGATTGATCATTCTATGATCGAGGATACGCTCCTCCTTGTCGTTGGGCCCAAACTTCTCCGTCTTGGGCCACATGTAGCCGTACAGCTTGGAGTGTCGCTCGCACCGGGGGCAGGTGGACTTTGTAAGGTAGGCGTTCTTTTGGACGAAGGCGGAGGCGCAGTGGGTGCACATGATCCAGGCTGTTTCGGGCTCGGAAAGCAGGAGGGGCGTGAGCGTGTAGTCGCGGGGAACGCGGCCGCGGGGGGCTACTGGTACTGGAATGAGGTGTTGTGGGAAGGCGGTGGCTTGCGCCTTGGGTTTGGAGGGGGTGGATGATTTTGTTGTAGTCTGAACTTGTGTGATCTTCTCGACTTGGGCAACGATAGGCTTGACTGGGCTCTCCGTCTTAACAACCGGGGCCTCCTTCTGGGCCGAAACTTCTACGGATACCGTTGTAACCGCCTGTGAAGTGCTGATCGTAGTTGTCTGCTCCGCCTTCTGAACCTGCTGAGTCTGAGGCTTCGGCCTATGCGTTGTCACCTCTGCTACCGAGACAACAATAGGCGGAGCTGGAGACGAGGGGCCTGAAATGAGGTTGGCTATGCTCATCCTATCTCGCGCAGCCAAACGCTCAAATGTAGGGCGCACCACCGGCGGATCTTCCTCTGTTGGCTGACTAGACGGTGGAGTGAATGCCTCCGGAACCTGTTGAACGGCAACCTCGTTGACACCCTCTTCCTGCTTCAACAGACCTATCGCCTGCTTAATAGGAGTTGGTTCTGGTGAGAGAATGATAGGTCCCGGGCTTTCACTGCCTTGGGACGTGGCGTCCGTAACGTTATCATTGGTCGTGCTAAACGAGAGAGGGCTTCTGCTCGTTTCATTGTCCGAACTTCCTCTAGAGGGCGCTGTCGAAAGAGCGATCGGGACAACCGGGTACTGCGTGGTTCTTTGCTTCTTGGTGGGTGTGAAGGGGGGCGTACCCATTTCCAACGCTCGCTTGTGGCTCTGACCATCTGCTCCTTGTCCCTGAGCACCAGAATCCGTGGTAGATGTCCTCTCACCCAGCATCATCTGGCTCTGTGACTTGCGCAGAACGCGCGGGCGCATGTCGGGCGTCACTGAAGGAGTACGCGAAGTCTGAAGGGCAGTGCTCCCATATCGCCTCTTCCTCCGGAACGAATAAGGTGTTGATGAATCGGTCGGCTGCTCGTCCTCGATACTCTTCTGGACCACCGCTTCTCCGTCCACCGGTCTCCAGCCGTTCCTCAAGTTGCTCTCGCATGTCCCACACAAGCAGTCACAGTTATTCTCCCCAAAGTAACTCTCGCTGTACGTGACCGTAATCTCCTCGCCCACCTCGATGTTCCTGCACGCAATGATCTCAATGCCTGCCTGCCCTCTGGTAATGAGCCTAGCATTCGCATTGCAGTCATGGTTGGCAAACCGCGCCGGGCCCATGAACAAGCTGGTCGACTTGCTCCTGCTGCTCACAATTAGACTAAAGTCCTTCTTGCGCAACGACATTTCCAATTCCTCCTCTGGCGTGATCACTACCTGAATGCCAGCCAGATACTTGATTGTCTCATTGCGCTTGATGAAGCGGCGGGCCGTGATGCTGGCCTCGTACGTAACGATTGTGTAGCGGTTTGTCGCGTTGACCTCGAAGGGGCAGTCGGGGAGGTAGATGGACATGTAGCGGCGCAGGTGCGCTTTGAAGTCATTTTGTTCTCGGGGTGTCTTGAGCGTGTTGCAGAATCTTTTGAGGCCGTCGGTCGCAAGCAGTTTCTCTTCGGCGGTCGCAATATCGGGATCAACGATTAGGTGGCTTTGGATGATTTTGGTAATCTCCTCCTCCTTGATGCCTCTAGATGGGTGGTAGGATGTGCGGTTCTTAGGGATGGTGGTCCAGTAGTACGCCTGCATGGGAGAGATAGGTCAGTGATCAATTCGCATGCGCACTGCAGCCAGTAACCACCGCAAGTCCGATCACAAACATCGAGAGGCAACAATACTCACATGATCAACGAGCGCATCCGTCAGGATATCATCGTAAGCAGCCAGCTGAGCGAGCGTCAACTGGTTTTTCTTTTTCCCACCAGTACCCTGGGGCTTCGTCATGGTGCAAGGTCGGCCACCGACTGTTGCGACAAGGACAGAATCGGTAGACGTGAATGATTGTGTCCGGGAAAGAATGGAGTCGTTGTTATAAGTCCTCGGTTCCTTGGTTGATTGATCTGGTGTTGGTTGAGTGAGGGAAAAGGCCAGATTCCAGGTCCACCTCTGCAAACAGAAAGAGCGGATGCGATATGCGCCAAAGTGGTCAGATCGGATATCGATGGATCGGAGAAGGAGCGGACAAAGGCGCACTCTCGTTTCCGTCAGCAATTGAGAGGCTAATCCCCAAGTGAGTGAATGCACTCTCTCCGCCTCGGGTCTCACGATGCTGCAACGAAACCAATTGCAGCCAATGCGACTCGACGGTGGCTGACAATGACAGGCGCAGTAAGTGATGGTGGTGTTGGTGGTGGTGGTGGTGGTGGTGGTGACAGCCAAGGTCAGCGAGTATTGGAATTAAAGCTGAAGCTGCAGCTTTGATCGAAAGGGACAGACTTAGTGGTGGTTGACGGGAGGACAAGAACGGGAGCACAAGGACTTGGTCGCAAATGAGGTTGCAAAGAAGGGCGGCGGCCGAAACCTTGGGGAAGCTGAAGACCTGGGGATGGGGGGAAGGTCAAGGTTGGGTGAGGGTCCTTTTGCGGTCCTGTTGGTGGTTGGTCAGACTCGAGAGGGAATGGAGTTGGAGTGGTCCGGCCAGACGGGTTGCCGTCATATGTATTCTTGTATTTGTAGGGATTCGGCCGAGCTGGGTGAGAGTGGGAGAAAGTGCGAGAGGACTGCAAGGTGGTGTGGGCTTGCGGCTTGCGGGCTTCCTCTTCTTCTTGCTTTTGGCTGCAGGGATGAGGATCTTGCTGAAGCTGTGACGGGAAGAACAGCAACCGGTGAAGCAGAGGTGAGAATAAGCTGAAGATAAACTGCTCAGTTGATGGAGAGACGATAGTCACAAACGGGGAAAAAAGGGAGAAACAAAACAAAAGGGGCCCGTTATTGGGTCGCAAATCTTCCACTCTTCTCCTCTTTTCACTATCCCACCTGTTGCCGTGGTAGCGGTGGTCTAGGCAAATTCCATTCACACAATTGGAGAGACAGCCGACGAGGGAGCGGGGAGAGACGCCGCGAGACGGCCGGCCATCCTGGCTGGAGCTCTGTTGCGCTGAGGTTGTCATTGGTGGTTGGAATCAGGGCTGAATCCATCGTCTGGAATGTCTCCTAACCAGATGGGGACCTTGGGAGCTTGGGTCTGTGCCAGCACAATGGACTTGACCGCCTACGTTCATCTTGAACAGTCTTTCAGAGGCATAGATATATAGGTCACTTTCTAACTTGTATTCATGACTGTTGGATAGAGACTTGACAGGTAATTGTTGCAGTCTCGGTCGGTTGAATCTGAGGATGTATCGAGTTTTCAGAGTCTTCAGAGCTGTTTGCAAGTTGGCCAGGGTGGTACATAGGCTAGCTCTCTGCATATTTCCAGAACCACCGCAGTCATTACCTTCTTAATAAATCCAGACCATTCAATGTTCCGATGTCCAATGTACAATGATCTTTCATAAAGTATCTTCATTCTCTTCGGTTCTCTTAACATAAACTTGGGGTTTGTTGAGTCTTCACATGCTCTGTCGGCTCATACTCCCAGACTCAGAGCTTCAAAGTACTTCCCCAAAAAGTTAGTCTCTTACTCAAAAATTCCGATCCAAGCAGCTAAAGAGCATGCATGAGACCCCTCCCGATTGGCTCCACAGTCATTCTTTCCGTCTCTTTCGCTGCAGCACAGCTCTAACTACGTACCAAGTTTTGGCGCGTCTCCGTCCCCTTCTCGCAGCCGAACAGCGCAGGCATTGCTTACCTAATCGTAGGCAGGTACGTACCCCTCTGCAGCAAGCCTGCAACAATTTTCGATGGGGTCCGGGCGGGCACGACAGCAGCAGCCGGCCGGCCGGCGGTCACAATCGATACGCGGCGGCACTGCACGGCAACGGCGCAACTGGAGTCTGGCAGCAGCCCGTGATACTGACAGACAGCCTTCGTTCCGTGGAATCCCCATTCAGTTGCCGGGTTTCGGTCTTCTCGACAGCCAACTACAGCCACTACTCGCTCGGTAACAGGGACAGAGTAAAACGGTTGCCCAAGATGATTCAACTAAAGGTTAGTTTTATCTTTTCATTGTTGTGTTTGTGCAGGAATAGAGGAAAAAAGTGCTGTTGCTAACCCATGGGGTCTTTGAACGTAAACAGACGATGCTCAACTGCATCGACAACTCGGGTGCTGCCCTTGTGGAATGCGCCATGGTTGTTGGCCAGAAGAGGCATGCTTCTATTGGTATGTGCTTTCGAACATATTCCCTCACATACGAACAACCCTGTCGTCGACGTCGAGCATATCTACACGAATTGCACCGATCCTTCTCTCTCTCTTCGACCGGCTCGCAACCCATCCCACCTCGTCGTCCTCCGTTCCTCGTCCTCGTTCCCTTTGGCCTTTGGGGCCTGAAAGGAAACCTCTTGCACCATGCACCCGTTATACCCAAATACTCCGAGCCCCGACGAGTATCGCTCTGTCCTACAAACCGACCCAACACCCACACGACCTCATCTCTGTCCCTGCCCGCCCTCCGCCCCCTCTCCCCCATCCTCCGTCACACCCCCCCAAGAGGCGCCTCCTCTCCCACATACCCCCGCTAACACCCCCCCTTCTCTCCCCAGGCGATCGCATAGTAGTAGTAGTCCAAAAACAGCGCGGCGCCGACAGCGCGGGCATGGCCGCCTCCTCCGCCGCCACAAAGGTTAAGCGCGGCGACATCCGGCACGCCGTGGTAGTCCGGACCAAGCAAAAAGTTCAGCGACGTGACGGTTCCGTGGTCCGTTTCGACGACAACGCCTGTGTTTTGATCAACAAGGCCGGAGACCCGATCGGTTCGCGCATCAATGGCGTTGTCGGGCAGGAGCTTCGCAAAAAGAAGTGGAGCAAGATTTTGAGTATGGCGCCTATGCAGGCTTAGATGGCACCGATGGGCATGGGATGAGGGGGAAAATATACCCGGTTGACAACGAGGGCGAAGGCGAAGTGTTCTTGTGATCTGGATTTGGTGACCTGGTGGCGACCTGGCGATCTTGATGGTTGTTTGGGCTGGTTGACGACTGACCAGGCAGGAGGGCTACATGACGGCATGTCATGTCGTGTTGGAGTCTTACGGAGCTGTGGTCTGAGTGTCTACAATTTTGCCAGGATGGGCTTAGGATGGCCTGGTCTCTATCCGTACGGGGCTGAGACTACGCCAGACACTGTTCTCAAGATACGACGGGCTTCACACATAGGAAAACATCACCTCACACCACGATGTGGTCTCATGGACAGCATGTTTTGAGGGTCGTTTCGGTAACGGTCAACTAGTAGCACCCAGCCAACGTCACACCGGCCAAGTATGTCCGTAGCTCGCTTCGGTTTGAGGACACATCATCTAAGTGTGGAGTCTCGGACTGTGTATACTATTGTATTGTACATGTCAAGTCAAGCAAAACAAGATCACCCATTCCACATCACAAGATAGCTGTATCCGTGTTTATATCCACGGTATTCTCTGAAAGACCACCTAATCTAGTCTACAGCCGAAGTATGAGAAGAAAGAAAAAAAACCTGACCAAACGCCCTGAACCGCGGTCCTTTTAACCGTGTACAAACGCCGCTACAATGCAACTCATCATGACCCCTTATCTTTGATATTAACTTGTTTTCCCTACCGCCTGTCCGCCTATGATAATGATCGACTGGCGCTATTGCTCCTGCGTGAATCCCCCTACTGGTAAATATTACCACAATCGCAGCAGACGTAGAACAGTTTCTGAAATTAACGGTGTTAACCCATGACTCTGACGAGACCACCTCTCTCCTCCCAGGTACGTGAGTCTTACCATTCCGGTTTCCGAAGTACGCTGCTGTGACTGGAAAAAGACGGCTTCCGGGTGGTGGCAGGCAGGGCATTCCTTGATCGCTCTTGGGAGCTAGATAGCAAACGAAGAAGAAAAGAAGAGGTTAGTCTAGATGCAAGCCAAAGCAAATGACAAGAGAAAGCCAAATCCAGGCTATCGCCTCTCGACCAGACCCCGCCACCAGACGGACGGAGACTTTTGGGCATGTGCTGAGCTGTGCCGCGTGCCAGTCGTGTTGGGCGCTGTGGTTCCCGAAGGCGGATGAACTGAGCCGCCATCATTATAGATGTATTATAATCCTGTTGTAATGGGTATGCCGTAACCGTAATCGCTGTGACCATAAATCAAAATGTCGTAACGTCGTGAGAGCGGAAGATGCGTCTGTCGGTCGTTTCCTAGGCTGCCGAGACTTGAGCGGGCAGCTGGGTCGACGCCGTCATCTCCATGTCGGTGTCGTCGAGCTCCATGTCGTCGAAGTCGATGGAGTCCTCCTCCTCTTCGTAATTCTCAAAGGCGACTAGGTTGTAAAAGTACTCTTCGGCACGGAGCCTGCCCATGGCCTCCCTTTCGTTGTTGTTGTTGGAAGCCCAAATATGGCTGTTGTCGTTCATGTCGATAGTGGTAGCCGCCATCTGGTCGTACAGGGATTCGCAATCGCTTCCGCCTTCGGAGTCGGAGGGAGGGGCGGCGAAGTGGTTGGAACACAGCTCGATGACGCCACAGCACTGGCAGTAGATGTAGGTCGATCCATCCGCGGGTCGGGGCAAGGTCGACGAAGGCGAGCCGGCACCATCACCAACAGCAGAAGAAACAGAAGAGACAACACCCACCGTGGGATCAGAGGCGACATCTTGCGTGACACCAGCAGTCTCGCCGGCAGCGTTGTTCAGAATGTTGCGGTAGATGCACGTCGACGTGGCGGGCTCGGAAAAGTTGCAGGTGCGGCAGGTGAAGAGCAGCTTATTCTCGTCTTCGGCCTCGCGGGGGTACAGCATGTTGCTGCATTCGGAGCAGAAGCGGAACGTGATCTGCTCGAGGGGCTTCTTCTCCTTGGCGCCACCGGTGCTAGAAGGGGCGGGCGACGACATTTTGGTCGATATGTGTTGTGGTTGTGTGTGTGTTGTGTGTGTGTGTCGTGTGTGATGTGAAAGTTGAAAGGTGTTTTGTGGAAAGGCGGGATGAAGCGAAGATGTGGTGCTCTTTCGTTGTGGGTGTTGGTGGTGGTTGTTGGGTGAATGGATGGATGGATGGATGGATCGCTAATTGATTGATTGACGATCTCGAGGATTTGGCTTGGTTCGCCTGGGTGGCGGAAGGATGCAAAAACTGCTAATCAAGTGGAAGTTGAAAGTAAGCTAGTAACAGCAATTGGATACTTCTCAGCAGTTCAAGTTGTTGCTAAAGAGGAAGAAGTTTGTCCGTGGGAGACTGAGTGTTGCAAGATGGTTTAAAAAAGCCGAATGATGGAAAATGGAAAAAGCAGGTGAAGGCCCAGGAAGACCAAGAAAGGCGTGAGGCACGACACTCCCACTGCAGTCATATTCGGGGATCCAAAGCGTGCCAACTGCTCACAGCAATTGCCCTGCAGTTCCACTTGCCGGCCGGAACAAACAGCTCTGGGACCTTAAAAATCGAGGCCAAGGACTGTGACAATGATGCCTGCCACTGCCAAACCCTCACCGCCTTACCGCTTTGGGTGAGGTCAGGGGCAGAACACTCCAGCTGCAAGTAACAGCCCAGTCAGACCAAAAATGTGCTTGCAGACGGTTATTTTGAGCTTTGCAAAGCCTCCATGCCCGGTTTTGCATGAGCCATTGTTGCCTTCAAGTTCTTATCGCCGACGGAGACTCGATACCAAACAGCCTCAAAATCCAAACTTGAATGTTCAATTCACTGGAACGCCATGTGTGCATAAGCGAACACACGATTCGGTCCTGTTTGGATAATAGGCTTCCCCCCAAAAGTGTCTTTGTTCGTGGTGTCAGGTCTTGTGTAAACGGGCCATCTTTGCGCCTTCCCGAGGACAACAGTCAACAGTGACGGATCTCGCCGATACACCATCACAGCGCATCAGGGGCTTCAGGTTTTACACAAATGACTACTGGAATCCACAACGACGTCATTGAGTTGACCACGAGCACTTGTCAAATATCATGAGGGTTTAGAGGGGATATTCGGAATCTTTATGAAACCTAATTTTCTTTCAATACCTTATCATAGTATATCCTTCGCTTGAAACATCCATCTCGATGTTCCAAATACTCCCCTTCCTCCCGCCCACCCGTGACCCAAACATTCAAGGCACAGCTAATCAGTGTGGCATCCACTTTATGCATGGAGAATCACGAGGCCCCAAGGGACTGTTGCGTGGGGTGTCCCGATGCAGCAACTGGCGACGGATCAAGAAAGTGTGGATGGCTCAAAAACACAGCTGAGAGGTCTCAAGAGGGGGGGCACTGGGGGCGACGAGGATGATCGTGCTCATCCGATGCTACACGGCACAATGGGCCACAGGACCGGGCTGCAGGTTCGCAGGTTCGGTTCCTGTTCTTGAGAACCAACGGGACGGTACTTCAAAGTCGAGTGAAGCCGGAACGTCTTTGTTCGTGAGCTGTGGCCTTGTGGATTTAAGCAAAAGAGAAAAAACCAGGATCAACTGCTAGTGCAGCTTGTATCAAGAATACATCTTCCTCAAACTCGCTCCCACAATACAAACCCAATTCCAAGTAGAGAAACGAAGCCATCAAGGTGACATGAATAAGCAGCCTCAAGCTGACCAAGCAACCTCATCCGACTCGGAGGAGTGGCACATGAGGACATCTCGACAAGGACAAGAACCTGTTGAGCTGCCACACCATCACACTAACAAATGGTGCCCCTGACAGCTCCCCGCGAATCCCCAATCGCGGAAGAGAAGGCGGGCGGTACCTTGACCCCGCTCCCCAGTCCCCGCCTGGCCGCCCCAGAGAAAGTCCCCGCTTTTTGTGCCTTGTGAGATTATGGATCCGCCGCGGTTCTAACTGATGTCCCTACCTTAGGTGACGAAGAGCTCCATTGCCTCGAGTCTTGGCTGGAGTGCTGGATGTTTCTCTGTTCCTTCCCCCAGGCAATCTAAAAAGTTGCATTCTCCCACTGCCAATTTCTCCCGTCTTCAACTTAACTTTCTGTCGCATTTCGATCTTCACCGTCGAAACTCTACTTGCGCAAGTCAAAGTACGTCGCGATACCTGTCGCTGATAGATTCACTCGAGTCGCGATCGCAAAGCGTACTTCATCTTCCCTACCTGATCCTCGTCCTTCCCCCCGTTAGCATCGCGACCGCAACAAGGCTGCCTACTCAACGATCAGCTTACTGACCGCAAACCGCATCGTGCTCTTGCAGAACCGACCTACGAACTAATCACCACTACAACCACCACCAAAACCTTCATAATGTCCAACGCAAGTCAACCCACCACTAGCGACACCCAGAACTACCCAACTAACACCCCACCCCCTCTTCCAGACCATCGAAACCGGTCTCCCCGAAGACTGGGAAGTCCGCCACTCGCAATCCAAGAACCTGCCCTACTACTTCAACAGCGCGACCAAGACCTCTCGCTGGGAGCCGCCCTCGGGCACCGACGTCGACAAGCTCAAGATCTACATGGCCAAGTACCACTCGCCTAGCGCCGCTGCTACGAGTCAGCAGCAACAACAACAACAACCACAAGGAAAGATTAGGTGTGCGCATTTGCTGGTTAAGCATAACCAGAGCAGGAGGCCGAGTTCTTGGCGCGAGGTGAGTCTTGAGTCCCTTAGCCTCCCTCCCCTTTTCCATCTCGTTTCTCTCGCGGTGCCAGGTGTTGCCTCCGGCGGCCCCCCGGGGGGCTCCTGCGGAGGGCTGCTCGCTGCGCTCGTTTTTTACCCCCCTCTAACCACCGATGACAGTCCGAAATAACCCGCACGAAACAAGAAGCCCTCAGCACCCTGCAGGGTTTCGAACAGCGCATCAAGTCCGGCTCCATTTCCCTGGGCGAGCTGGCCCTGACCGAGTCCGACTGCTCGTCCGCTCGGAAGCGGGGCGACCTCGGCTACTTTGGGCGTGGCGACATGCAGAAGGAGTTTGAGGATGCCGCTTTTGCGTTGAAGCCTGGCGAGATCAGCGGGATCGTGGATACGGCTAGTGGGTTGCATTTGATTGAACGGTTAGTCGATGTTCCTTTTCCCCGACGGAGGAGGAGGAGGAGGAGGAGGAGGAGAAGAGTAAATTGGAGGTGGAAGTGGTATGCACTGTTGGGGGTGTGGGTTGCGGTTGTCTGGTGGTGGTGCGTGATGACGGCCGCTGCTACCGAGTGGCAACTCGCGCGAGAAGAAGGAAGAGGTCACCAACGGGATGATGAGACTAGGGAGACGGCGGGACCCACCAAGAACGAACAAATTGCTGACAACAACACGGGAACGGTACAGGCTCGAGTAGGATCCCGATACGACGCGACAACAAATAATGACCACTACCACTGGAAGGGAAAGGGCGCTGAGAGCTTGGATGACAGTGTAGGAAAGACGATTAGGTATTTTGCTTCTAGCGCGGCGCTTGCGAAGGTACAAAGGGGAGAGAAATCGCGAGATGAGACCTGGGGCACGACTTTTATATCGAACCCAAAAGATGGCCGCGACGACGCATATTGTGCGGTCACTGGACTTTTATGTCCGATTATTGTACGCTCTACGAAAGCAACGAGGAGGGTAAACGGTGGACAGGAAAAAGCAGACAAAAATAAAACATTCCACACAGCTGAGGCAAACACTTCAACCAACTTTTGCAAAATAACGAAACAAGTGAGAATGTGCAGTTTTCGTGATCCTTGGGTACCTACTTTGGATCGGAAGCGACGATCTTTCTTGATCCAGACAGGTCGTTCTACGGTTGGTTACCCGACTTTCGTGTCGGATATTATGTCTGGAAGTTCAAGTGACCTCCTAGCTAGATGTTGTTGACAAAAAGATCTAGGAAAAGCAAATAAAATAAAACGTTTACAGGCGAGCCATTATCAAGCGCGAGCAGAGAGTGAATCTGATGTCAGGCTTGTTCCCATACGTGATATGCCCAATATTGATAAAGATACTACATTTATTTCTACTCTGATAAGCCGAAATACCTTTTACCTTTTTCTTTGCCGAGATATTCTTGATAGAGATACTGGGGTGATCATAAGACAGTCCGTCAAAATGATCTGATCTGGTCAACCCCCTTGCAGTTCGATGGGTACTGTTTGCCTTAAAACTCCAGATTTTGCCGTCAGCCGAACTGCTGAACTATGATGACCCTTGACCGATCCGTGTCCCTGAAGTAGGTAGGGGTGGAGGAAAATGATGACAAGAAATGACCCGAAACAAAAAACCGCGGGAGTCAGTGCTCAACCGCAAGTCTAGAAAGGGGGTATATGATATGATGTAAAACGCGCACCCAGTAAACCGTGCCGTACCGTACCAGCCAAACCGTGCCGATCGACCGAGAGAACGAAGAAAAAGAAGCGAACCAAACGCCATTCTGTCCCCGAGACCAAGTGAAGAAAATGTGATCCGACCGTACTCGTTATCGTGAGCATCAAGCATGGTTCATGATCATGACTTTGTTCATTGTCGTTCCCTTTTCGTTTCTTTCTGTTCCCGTTGGCCGTTGTGAATATGTTCTTGGCTTGTGCCGAATGATCTTTTGTGCAGTCCTAAGCTGGCCAGTTTGCTTTACTGGCCGCATTTTCTGTCCTTTTTCTTGTCCCTTGTGGTGGTGGTGACTGTCCTGTTAAGCCAGTGCTTCCACCCCGCTTGATGTTCGTGCTCCCATCCGAAACATGCAAAGTAGGTTTGTAGGTATGTACAGTAAGGAAATGCGCGGGAAATGACGAGAGGATGCTCAACTCCCTCGAGGAGGAGCTTCTGTATGTAGTTGTTTTTGGTGTATTCGTGCCATATGGATGGAATGCTGTTGTTCTTCCCTTTTCGTCTCTTTTAGGTGCCCTGTATCTTCGGGTTTGTATGTGTCATAACATGTTCGTAGGTGTCGTTATGAGAGAATTATGTCCTTAGGTATTGTGTCGATATGTTGTAGCTGTCGTCTTCATAGGTTGTGTAGGTAGCAAGATCATTGCATACTCCCACCCACGCTTGCCACCACCCACTCCGCCAACGGCTTGATGCTTGCAAAGCCAACAGTCATAACACCCAGCGCCATCATCGATAGCGCGGAGTATGGCGCCGCCTCGCTTCCGACCTCATACAAGTACGCAGTTCCCATGGCAGCCGAGTTGATACCGATCGTCAAACCTGCTGCTACCGTATGCGGGTCATTCATGCCTTGGCCTTGAGCTGGTGTGGCGGTGGTGGGCGCTGTCCTTGGAGCTTGTTGGGCCTCCAAGTCAAATGACCGGCGAACTGGGACGGTGAGCAGCTCGGTTTGGCTAGCCTTGGGTTCGGTCTTAGCTTCTTCAGGCTTGTCTTCGGTCCTCTCAGCGGTGGTGTTGTCAGTAGGTTGCTCCTGCTGCTTGACAAAGCATGAGAAAATCGTCCGCTCAAGCCAGCTTCCCAAACCAAAGCCCAGTCCCATCTGGAAGATAATCCCACTAATGACTACCATCGTGGCATTTAGGCTTGCGTCACCTCCCATCATGGCCATGACGGGTGCTCCCATGGCGATAGTGACACTGCGAGCGGTGTAGGCGATGTTTCTGGATGCGGGGGCGAGACCAATGGCGCGAGTGAAGAGAGGACCCAAGGCGACGTTCCCGATGGCGAGGATGGAGGAGACCATGAGGACGGTCAATCCGGCGCGGGAAAGTAACTGGCGGCGGTACTCGTAAAGTTTGAGCCCCCAGGCCACCAAGCCGGCGTTCAGGATTGATTGGGCGATATCACCTGCTGCCATGGATATGTTGAGCTTGTTTCCCTCGGCATCGACTCCGCCGTTGACACTATGAAGGAGGAGGTGGGAGAGAGTCGTCTTGGTCTGCAAGGTGTCCAGCATCTTGCCCAAGGCTCGATTACTAACCGCAGCGTCAATGTAGATGTAGGCCATCATGACAAAGGAAGTCCATAGTACCGCGTTGAAGGAACCGGTCAGGATGATGCGGATCCAGGGAGCGAGTCCTTTCGCGCGCTTTACAGCTGCTTGAATCTCCAGCATGGTGAACCAGGTGGCGAGCAGGAGGAAAGCCGCAAGAGAGGCGTCGTGGTGCACCGCATATCGTAGGGGAATCCCAACGGTGAAAGTCAGGAACCAACACAAAACCACCATCGGGTTTCGGCTAAGCCATCCTCGGAATCCTGTCCTCGGTGTCTCCTGTGCCACTGTAGGTGAAGTCTTTTCGAGGGAAGTCGAGGGTCTGGTCCCTTCACAAGCGCTCTCGTCACCGGAACAAGACACGCCGAAGCTGAAGCTGCTGGCCATCGAATCGCGCTCGAATATAATCTTGGACGATATCCAGCTCCAACGTTCCCTGCGGCCTTCGATCACTTCCGTGCTTTCCGACTCGTGGGGGAGAGTACCTGATCGTTTCCAGCGGACCATCAACGAGTGAATGGGTAAAGCCAGCAAATACGTGGAGACGGTGTTGATAATTCCCGTAAGCACTTGTCTGTGTTAGCATATCTCCCGTATTATGTCCACTACGAGCGTCTTACCAAAGCAAGCGATAACAAGCCCCACGGTACGGGCATCGGCAAGTGGTCCCCGACAGATCATGACAAAGGGAATGGTGAAGCCGATGGACATGTGTCGGTTGAGGAGGTTCGTCTGCGCATGTCAGTACGGGGGAGGTCAAAGCGTTCGGCCAGTTCATTCCGGGGTAAGGTACTTACCGCGCGGCTCAGACGCCTCTGGTAAATCCCCTCGAGTGTCGGAATGACACATCCACATGCCGAGAAGATGACGAACACGGTGACCATTGCCAATATCGAAGGGGGAAAGTCCACGCTATGGTCGTCCAACATCAGATCGATACCGGCTATCACAAGCTGAGCGGTGAGGACCAGCAGAGTTGCTACCACGCCGTCCCATAGCTGTGTTTGCTTGTTCAAGTAGTGCCGCAGCCTGGCGTAACGCTGCCTCGTCTGGGTTGAAGTGAATAGGCACATGGCGAATGTAGGTGTTGCCGAAGGAAGTGCCGATGGTAAAGTAGGGGCCATGTTAGACCCTAATTGTGGAGTCGTGTGAGAAGTTATAATACACTTTTAGGGAAGGTCAACCTGAGCATATGTCAGGTGGTGAGACATGAGCCGAAAAGGAGAGAAAGTGGCAGGCGGCGTTGGACTTGATAAAGGGCTTTTTGGGGGTTCGCTCTTGACATTTGCAGACACCTCGTGGTGTCTGGGACAACGACTGTAAGAAGCAGGCCTGGAACAGCAGTAGGGTTCTCCCATGGACAAGGCGTGGAGTACATGGGGATAATAGGGGACGGGTTTATCGTTTGTCCTCCCCCACGCCATGTGGTTCGGCGGCGGCGGTCAAGAAAGCCACTTGGCACGGATGGTGTTTGGTATCCCTTGGTTATGGATCTCTTCTGGATGGCGTTTGGTATTCCTTGGTTATGGATCTCTTGCTTTCCGCGAAGAGTTTCCCTGGATGTGGTCCGGGTTTGCAGGGGCTGTCTGAATGGTTTGGACGGAGGGTCCTTAGGTTCGGGATAGGATATGCTAGGGGTAGTGACGTCGTGCCAGACAGCGAGAATCACAAAGAGGAGAGTCAACAAGCGGGCGGGAATCCAACAACCAGGAGAACCTTGGGCGACACAGATCCCTGAATTTGGGATCGGAGGAGAAGTGGGAGGAGTGATGGGGGTGGTGAAGAGGGAAAGAAGGAAGGGATCCCTGTGGTTGAAAGAAAGAAGGGAAAGGGTAGACGAGTAGACGAGATAATCCTCGCCGCGATAGTCGTACGGCAGGATCCACGAGAGCCTATCCCCCTTTGCGATCGAACGAATAGGCCATGGTGAATGGTGAATGGGGGATGTATGGGATGGGATGAGATGTGATGGGCCAGGACGGATGGTGAATGTGTGATAGGAGTTCTTGTCCACCTACTTGATACTCAGGCCCTGTTGCTCCCTCTATGATTGGAATCCTATCATGTTCTTATGACTGGATGAAAAACCCCCAAAAAAGCAGGTATGGGAATCTTGACGACGCCGACGACGACGACATAACGAGGACAAGGACGAAGAAGCCTCACAAAAGTTCCGAATAAGAAAGAGCGGGACAGGAGGTACCGCCGTGGTCCGTGTTGCCGTCTGTCCAAGTCACAGCTATCCCGTTCCAGTCCCGTCTATTCCCATTCCCATGTCCATCATGGTACGCACCGTTATCATATGGCACCTTGTCACCGTGGTCCCTACAATTACTTGCTTGCTTGTAATCCCGGGAGTCCAGTGCTGTGGGTGATGCAAAGCAGCGACACGTCAACATGTCGGTGTGAAGTTTGCGTTGTTGACACTCGTATGGCAGGTGTTGACAGCAGAGAAAGGAGGCTTGTACCATGTTCAACGGTAGTTCCTGGTTCCTGGCTCCTGACTAAAGGACGAGCATCTAGCCGCGGCCCGCCCGCGATGGCCTGCAGATTTGAGGTCAAACGAAGGAGGACAAAAATACGCCATGGCCAGTAGATTTTGAAGCGTCAAAGTCCAGGGCGTCTTGGGGCGTCTTGGGGCGTCTCTGCCGTCCTTGCCAGTGTCCGTATTTTCTTCTTCGTCTGTCTGCTCGTCGGAAATATTGTCCCCATTCATCAGTGGCATAGTCCGTCCATCTTGGGTTGGGAACGGGAGCGGGAGGCAGGGGAGTGGGAGGTCAGATCCGCGGATGCGCGGCATTTCTTTGGCTGGACGGCATCGTCCATTGGGTTGAGCTCATTGAACTTCCCTTGTGGTGGTGGCTGTTGACTGTTCTTGTTCGCAGTTGTGTTCAGTTGTTCGTTGTTTCTTTTTTTCTTCTTGGTCAAAGCGTTTGAAGAGTTTTCCTTAATGACGGAAATTGTTAGTGTCAGAGATTAAACAACGCCCATTCCTGTTTGATCCGAGTTGAGCTTCCTCCCGTGCCTTCCGCCGTTGAATCGGTTCCTGGATCGTGTTGGAGGCGTCATTGAGGCGCTCTCTTCCTCAATGTGGGAGATGCGGGAGCGTTGGGGGTCAGTGGGGTCTCAATCGGGTTTAGCGCTGCAGGGAAGTGGAAGCCACCACTGGCGGCCGATCATTTCTGGGCTGTGGAGAAGAGAGCGGGAAGGACACATCGATCGCGTGCACTAACAAAGAGTTCCATGTTTTGGCAGCTTTTGCAACATGTTGTCTGTTAATGCGGGGAAAGATGCCCCTGTCATCCGCCAAACAGTGCTCTTCTTCACGGGCGGATAACGCAAACAGCAAAAACATCGTCGACTTTCCTGCATTTCCTCATCTTGCTCATCTTCATCTCTCTCATGGTTCTCACATCAGCAACAACTCAGCCTCTGCTGTGTCTCCCCTACCGCATCATTAGCCAGAACTCCCTCTCAACCGGGTTTCCTGAAGGGTATCAGGGTCTCCCCCCACGAACCTCTCAATCAGGATCGCAATATCCGGCCCATGCATTCGACCAAATACAGATGGCTAGGTTATCATCATCCTGCTTGTTTCAAATCCAGGAATTGCTCAACATGGAAACGACTTAGTCTCCCGATGCCGGTCTCAGGTCTGTTCATATGCCTTGCATTGCCACCTTCTCCCAGTCGACTTGGTGTGGTTCTGGATCCCATCACCACTTTCACCTTCTTCAACGGGAGCAACGCTCTAGATGTTGGTGATCACGGAATCCTTCACAATATTGGGCATACATTGTTTGCTTTGGGTTTGGTTGTGTGGGGGTCCATCCGGATATTCGGAGTCTCAGAGTCAAGTGATGGCAAGTGCTGGGAAACTTAAACTTGACAGCAGTTGGAAGCCGTCCGCGTCTCCATACCCTCCCACTCCTCCGCCCTCTACAGTACCATGGTCCTCATATATGGTACGGAAATAGTAGCAGACGGGAGAGTCAAGCCAGCATCAGCCATGATAAAAAGGCCCGTCTTATTGCCCGTTATCCACTTCTCCCCGTCCCTTCATTCTCTTCGCCTCCCCATTTCCCCGTTTCCCCTTTTCCCCGTTTCCCCGGCCTCCCAGTTCTCCACCATCTCTCCGTGTTGCCGCTTGATGACCGACCAGGAAATAATCAAGGACCTAGAGGACCTGGACAATTCCCGAGGCCCAGGTCTTGGGACGCGGCACAACGCAGTTACATAACCACTCACTTTTCCAGTCTCCAGTGTTTCTGTCGTGGTCCAACCGGAACGGGTCTCTGGGGGCAAAAGCGATCGGGATTAAAGTGTCCGAAAGCAGTGTATGTGTGAAGAAGAAAAAAAGTTGGACACAACCTAAAACTGTCGTCCGAGTTGTACACTTGTGTACTGTCCGACTCGAGTGGGGTATCTCAGGATGGGAAGAGTAACCCGTGAGTAACTCAAGGGGTAAGGGGTAATTACTCTCTTGTCCATACATTTTTCTTCAAAGGGGTATTTTTATGAGAGGGACCCGGGGTTTGTTAACCTTGTGATCTCGTAATGGGTTGAGGGTAATTCTGCTTGGTTAAGCCGCGAGGGCTGAAGTTTCAAACTTTGTGCTCGTCACTCCCAAGAAATGTCACGGTAGATTCGGATGTGGTATTGCGGCTGTTCGTAACGGGAGGGACATGGAGGACTGGGCTCAAGCCAACAGTTGCAACCGGCAAGCCTCTCATTCAAACGCCGCCGCGGCGCCGTCGCCGCCATGGCCATGAACCGGCGACACAGGTTTCGAACCCTCAAAACCGAAAACTCAAAGTCAGTCAGTGATTATCTCTTTGTTCGCCGCAAGTTTGGAGCCGCAATATTCATGAAGAGATGTCAGGTATGAGGCGCCATCTTGAAATCACCAAAACTTCAGGGTCCAAAACACACTCAAGCCAAATCAGGCAACTGTTAATTGGAGGCTTGAAAGGTAATATCGGTCAACTTACATTTCAGTGTCATCTAGACTTTCATATTAATCACTTGCATAGTAGTATAGGTACATTGCAGTCGGTCGGTATGTACTATGTAGGCAGTTGCATGATTGCATCAGGATTATACCCGCCAGTCACTATGCTTGAAGTAAAACATCAAGGACAAGCAAGCAAGCAAGAAGAGGGAATGGGAAAAAGCGAAATAATACCTACCTTACCAGCACGCCAGCAAGGCGCAATTTCAACACGCATGGATGACCCATGATTTCGATCTTCAACCTGTGGCAAGAAGGCATGCATGTGCCCGCTGGCCGGGCGCCGAAACGACGGTTGCCCGCGGATCGAGCCGTGCCAGTTGGCCCAAGCTGGCGAGGGAAAGCTGGAGAGGGACCGAAAACAAAATCGCTTTTCATTTTTTTCGTTATTGAAAAGATCATAAAGGTGGCGATAATCGGCTTCGACTGTGCTATCCTATCAACTGTAAACACTACCTAGCTTGGTGTTACTGATGGAGAGGGATGTAGGATGGGGGAAGTCCAAGGCGTCTCAGATCTCCCTTCGTCCACCCCGCGTACCTCGGTTTGTGCCTTGTGCTTTCGTCACTCGTTGCGACGGACTTGTAAGAGAGCAGTGGTGTCGTGGACTTGGCCTGGGGGAAACGTTCCACATCGTTTTCTTGTGTTTCCCTCGAGGTTATCCAGCAGCTGAAAACATAGCTCCATCTTACCTTTACCCATCTCCACCAAGCCTGAAACGAACTCATGACAGGACGAGAAGGGCAGAAGGTAGGCAAACGAGCTAACCCAAATGCGTCGAAGTGTTTATCTCCACGGCCGAGTTGAGCTCCATCAGGCCGCATCAAGTTCTTGACTTATCCAATGAAGGAAGTCAAGAAGCGAATTTCATTTCGCGAAACCCCGGTTCATGCTTCAGAAGTGCTGCGAGAGTGCTGCGAGAGTACTGCTGCGTAAGCGCCATGTTGTGCACTCCTTTCACCATCGTCCATGGTTCGCATTGCCAACGAACAGCTTCGAGACATGGATGGACCAAAAGGATGGGATGTTCTTTAGTTGAGATGATGGCCCAAGCGGTTGGCAGGGTTCTTGGTTTTGAATTTCATAAGGAGGCCCCTCGAGATAAGCGACTTCGGACAACATGGAAAGCGGAATCGGTGATCGTGGATCAGAAGAACAAGAAGACAAGTCGAATTCGAGATCGAAGCGAACCCGCCCTCATGGAAGGAGGGCCCGGGGAAAAGAAGAGGAGGAACAAGAAGAGGGGGAGGTCGGAACAGTTGGCGTACATTTTCTCGATGGTCTACCTACGGTGCTCTACGGGCGTAAGAAAGCCACAATGCCGGGCCCCTCCCCGGCACGTCCCTCGCTCCATCCCCGTGTGGAGTAAGCTGGACAAGGGACCGGGAAGAAGGGAAGGGGAAGAAAGAAGGGGAAAGGGAAGAAGATGGGGGAGTACAATTTGCATAAAAAAGTACCTACCTATCATCCGAAGTAGATGTGTAAGGTACACAAACTACACACTGCTGCACATAGAGTGCGGATGTACTCCCAGCCACCCGTCACCCGTCAACCGTCGCGTTCGAAACAACATCGTCGTCCAGCTGTCAACCAAGTGTCTACATACCCACTGTCTGCCGCATTCTTCAGTTCCATGCAGATTGAAAATTCGCTGCAGGATTGACTCTCACCCAAAATCCTAACGGCCTGCCACTCACTTCCAAATTGAGTTCTTCTAAATCCAATACCGGCCTCCAACTGCCGTCTCCGACTTCGTATGCCGCTGCCTACCGCTGTCAGCCGTTATATCTGCCGAAACGGCGCCGTAGTTACTCCTTTTGGACTACATATTGAAACGATTCTCAAATCACAGAATCACAAAATGACGAGCATCATGACTCGCGTGCAAGTCGAGAACCTCCACTAATCTTTGGGTGAGGTGGGTTTAAGTGGGTTTAAACGGGCTGTGGTGGGCTGTGGTGGGGTCTTCCCCGACCTTTTTGGTGGAGAGGGGATTTGATGGCTACCTAAAATTGATACCTTCAGTCTAGAGATTGCGAAACCGGCGAGATCATTGTGGCAGGACACAACCAAACAACAAACTTGGAGGGGATAAAGATTGGCACGGTAAGATGGGAAACTTTTCGGTCCGAGAGGGGATTAGAATAGGCATTGAACTGTCCTTTTCGTTGAATACCAGATTTTATACCGAACTTTGTCACCATCATTAAGATCATTCTTGCACTCTCCAGACTTCTTTGACATTGGTGGTTGGAGAAATGGTATGAGGTTGGAGTCGCTTAGGACGATCGCTTATTATTTTCTGTAGCGTGAAGCGGGGGAAGAGCCCACAGCAAGAAGTGGGGCCAAAACATGGAGACCGTTCCTGGAGCTTCTTTCTGTTTTTGGAGCAAGTGAACTTTCACGTTCCCCCAAATCCACGAACCACTTTCATGACCAACTCCCAGTCTCCCAGACCATGCATCGTGTCATTATCAAAACCTCGACCACCAAAACAGAAATGGAAAACACTTGACATTTCATAACAGTTTTCTTTGTTAGCAATCCGATGGTCTGGCATCCTGTCACACCTCCATGACGCCGATCAGCCTTTTATATAACACCAGGCTTCCTTGACCATCGTCCAAGCCTCCCTCGTTTACACCATACACTCCATCCTTCCCGATCAATATCATGGCCTCACCAAGGGAATCAATAACAACCTCGTTCCCGGCCAACGTGGACGACATGGTCTTGGACCCTGAGTCTCTCATCTGCCTCCTGTGCGCCTACAACCCTGCCTTTGATGGCGCACAGGCGGTGAGAGCCGCCTACGAGGACGCTGTTGTTCTGCACCGTCAAGGGCAAGGTCAAGGGCGAAATCACGATGTGATGATGGATCATGATCTGGATGTTGACAGCGAGGACCATGACCAAAGTCAAGCCACGTTCGGTCGCGGCTTCACGGGGAACGCCCTCGTCGACTGGGTTACCGCCCATGTCAACTCAGACACTTTGCTCTCTGTTGACGAGATGAACCAGTAAGGGCCTTGTCCTGGAAACGCCACACTTTTTCACAGTTGTCTTTCTAACACACAACCCAGGTACGCCGCCCTCGAACGGGCCGGGCTCCTGCCACACTTGGAAGCCTCTCTGGCCTCGCCCATGCCCATGTCCGATCTCAAACCCAGCGATCCGTCCAAAGTCCCTCCCCTCAGCGATCAGGAGATCAGAGCGGCCGCCCAGGAACTCATCCGATCAACCAGTCTCATCACCCGCCAGACCGAGGCCCTGCGCGAGCAGCAGGACCACCTCGACCGGCTCGTTGCCGAGCACAAGAGGGATACCCAAGCCAGGGCCGCCTTGGAGGTTCAGCAGCTCAAGGAGCTGGGGGAGCGGCAGAGGGAGTTGGTTCAGTCGGTGAGTTATTCTCTTGTGATGTCATCATAAACACATCACGATCCATCTGAGATCTTAAGGGTCCTGATGTCTTTTAACTATCTTCTGTCCATCGGTTTGACCCTGACAGTCACCGACTAACTGAGTAAACAGGTGGTGGAACTAACCCTGTTCCTGGGCGACAAGGTTGATGAACTGGAGCAGCAGATTGAAGAGCGAAAATCCGACGTCGAAACGCTAGTCGACGGCATGTTTCACTCGGATGACCATGTTTTGTCTAGTCTCCAGAAATTAGGGGACCAGTTGAGTAGGTCTTATTCTGGTGAGGATGCGAACAGGACAGAAGAGGAGATGGTCAAGAGTTTGCGTGACGTTTGCGCTAGGTGAGTACACTTGTCCTTGACCTGATACATCAGGGTCTGGCACGGCATGGAAGCTAATCTGTTGTGAGATAGAATGATCAAGTTCCACGTGGAAGGGATCAGAACGAGGTTGGATAGAATCTATCTCGAGACCCTTCATGCTGCGATAGAGTCTGGGGCTGGGGGTGATGGTAGTACCGTCACGGTGGAGGATGTCGCTGCTGTCCAGCGGGAGTTGGAAGAGCTCTACACAGAGATCCTTCCAGTCGGTCAGATGTCTATCGAGCATCAGTTCTTGCGGCCTGCTCTTGATGATCTAGCAGCCAAGAACGGTCGCAGTCTTGAGCAGTCGACACAAGCAGCTCACTACGTAGGTAGCCTGTATTCACCTTCCTTCTGCTCACCACTGACATCCCCAGATCGACGAATGCCTCGACTACCTGCTCGACCGCATCACCACCATCCGCGCCTGTCTTCAAGAGTACCTCTCGCACCAACAAGCCGTCGCCGAGTTCGCCCAGCTCACACGACCGGAACTCACCACCACCGGCCTCCTTCCCCAAACCTCCACAGACCCAACAGCATCCCGCCCCGGCGCATCCCACCACCGCCGACACTCCTCGTTCCCTCGCCAACTCCCCGTTGACTCACTATCACCAGAGCTGAAATCCATTCTCCAAACCCTCGGCATCCCCATCCCCTCAGCAGATCCATCCTTCCAATCCCATTTCTCCGCTCTTCAATCAACCCTCAACACCACCTTAGCAGACCGCCAACAAAAGCGCGACGAACTCTTCTCCACTGCGCAATCAACCTTTGAAGACGCAGTAACAAGACACATAGGCGATGCGAAGGCTGCACTTGCCATGCTGAGGGACTCGGTTTTGGCGGAAAGTCCGTGGGGAGCGGTGAGGTTGGTTGATGAGGAGTTGGAGGGGAGTGTGGAGGTTATCAGACAGGAACTGGAGAAGATAGAGGAGTGGAAGGGGGATGTTGATGGGGCTGTTAAGGCCTCCAATAGTGATGAGAGGAGGGAGCAATTCTTGAGAAAATGGGGGGAAAGGTTATGAGTAATGGAAGGGGATGGTGGAGTGGGGGTGATGATGGCCATGGTGAACATCATGAGCATGTTGGTATGATGATGAGTACGAGTACGATGTTCATGATAATGATGGCTGCGCGGAATGACGGCGATAGGGCTGTATAGTGTATGCAATTGATACGTTAATAGACCCGACATGATAGAAACTACCCGACACGCATCACGACGTCGAACGTGTCGCGCCTCGATGTCTGGCAGGGCCCCATCGTGCCTGCCATGACGCTAACATCGTAACATGGCACGTCCACGTCAAAAGAAGGTTATCGCCTGGGCAGCCGTAGGCCAAGGCGATCATATCCTAAAGCCAAGATCGACAGATCCTTCAGCATGCGAATCAGGACTTCCGCATGCTCCGAATGGTTGCATCTTTCGTTGTCATTGTTAGTGGCTGTGCCTGTGGTGGTCGTGTCAATCATTAGCAACTGTGGGTGCCGTGGACGTTCGGGCCAGACCTTGGTGGAGCCCACCACCACCACGGCATTGCGCCAAGTGCCGAGGGCGATGATATCACTGTTTCTTCATAGCTAGTGGGTGGTGTTATGTTCCTGCTTTTGCAACTATGTTCCTGCGTATAAATATCGGGGGGTCCGGAAGAGTGAAAGATTGGGGATTTTGATAATTGTTACATACCGAATCAGACATTCTCAACAACACTTGCATTCGTACCATCAATCTACCTACGATACAACTTGCAATATCGATAACAACTCCAACTACGACACCGCCATCATGGACACCATCAAGAAGACTCTCAACAAAGGCTTTGACAAGGCCACCAATGTTAACAACGAGCGTACGTTTTTCCCCTTGTCTCTACTCTTTTTTTCTCCTCTCTCCCCCCTCCCATCCGTGCCCTTCCCCTCCCGACCTCCCCCTTCATCATGATCAATATTCCCATCACGCCCACATCACATCCAATATCCCATTTCTCACACTCCCCCATCCACCACCTTCAAATATCCAAATCCCAAACCCCAAACCCCATCACAAAACCCAATCCAATATCAACAACCAGCGAGAAAGGACCATCGAAAGCCAAAAAAAAAGAAAACCAAAAAGAAACTAATAAAAATGGACGCAATAGCCCAAGTCCTCAACAAGTCCTCCTCTCACGCCCTCAACATCACCTCCAACCTCAATGACCGCCACCCCTCCTTGACGGGCGGGGTCGATCAGCACCTCGAGAAGCCGCAAGATCCAAGCCGGGGCTTGGGGGCCGTGGGAACGACTGGGACGGGGGTTTCTACTAGTGGTACGCAGCCAAGGCAGTAATTGTGTTGCCGTTATGCGCGTGCCTCGAGTTACTGTTTCCTTTTGCGGGTGGTGATTTAGCGATGACTAGGCAGGCGGTTGGAAAATATCATCTGTTTTCTTGGTTCGAGGCACTGCACTGCACTGTTTTGTGGAATTTTGGTGCTGCGATTGACTTGTTCGTTCATGACCGACCGACTGGCCGAAAGGACGGTTACTGATGAATACCCCCAAACAATCAAACAACGAAGACCGTCGAGCCTTAAACCAACACGCACGAGATATGGGCTACGGCCCCGAATACGCACGCGATATGGGCTCAAACAGCGGTACCGGACCACAACTCGGCGGCGGCCTCCACAGAGGTAGCGTTGGATCTGTTGGATCAGCCGGATCTGTCGAGTCTGTTGAAGGAGTTGGAATTGGTATACAGTCACATGCACGGTATGAACATCGCCAACCGAGCTTGCAGGAGCAGAGGAGGGGGGAGAGGATGGGGTGGGATATTGGGGAGCATTTTGATGTTTGAATGACGAGACTTTCCTGGAATTTAGTCTCGTATGTAATAATAGTTCGGTTAGGGTAATGAATGATGAACTTGCAGGATAAAGCAAATGCGAAAGAAGAATGGAGCTTTGTCGACATGGCTTTGGCGGTCCATGTCACGTCGTGACAGGCCTGTGATGCTAAACATGATGAATACCGTGATATCTTTCACGTTCTATTTGGTTTGTTTGGACTATCAAGCCGGCCTGTGATTCGGAAACCAAGTAAAAGGACGCAACTCAACCGACTTGAAACGTCAATCTCATTATTCATAACCGCATGCGATCATCACAACTTGCTCCCCGAGTGCAGTCACTCCTTCTCCTCATGCTTCCACCCCAGCACCCTCTCAATCTTTTCCACATTCCAGAACCCCTTATTCCCCGAAATATCCCCCTTAATCTTCGTACCCGGCCAATATTTCTTGACCAGCTCCTCATTGCTCAACTTCGCATCCTCGCCCACCACACACCTCTCGGGACTGACCACATTAAAAATCTCCGCTCCCTCAAACTTATCCGAGTTCTCCACAGCCGCCAAACACGCCCTGGCCGTCGCCTGCGGATGCACCCATCCCCAAAGCTGCTTGACGGCCTTCTCGTTACTTTCCCGATAATCCTTCTCGACATCCTTCTTGGGCGCCACCTGATGAATCCTCAAGCACGCAATCTTCATGCCCGGGAACCACCTCGCGATTGATTTCGCCTGGATCTCGGCCTCCTCCTTAGCCAGTGCATACGCGTCCGTCGGCTTTTGGCTAATCTCCTCGTCAATGGGGAAATAATCAAATTCCAACGGCTGGTTCGAGTAAACCAGTCCGATAGCGTTAACGGAGGAAGCATAGCAAAACTTTTTAATGCCCACCTCCGCGGCGGCGCGCATGCCGTTGAAGGCTGCACAGACATTGTTGCTGTGCACAAGGTGGTCGTCCTTGTCGACGGGGTCGGGGATGGCGGCCAAGTGGATGACGGCGTCGCAACCCTTGAAGGCTTTGAGCAGGGCGTCGTAGTCCTTGGCGGCGTCGGCGGTGCGCATTTCCGTGTTGGGAGTGGAGGTGTCGGGGTCTACGGGGGTGCGGTTGATTTGTACGGTGGCGTGGCCTTGGTTGGCACAGAGGCGGACGACCTCCTTGCCCACGGTGCCGCGGGCTCCGGTGATAGCGATCTTCATGACTGCGGAAAGGAGGCGGGGGGTTATTTGCATGTAATTTAGTATGGTGACTGTGAACAGGGTCTTGTTCGTGGAATGGGTTGGATGTTGTGGTGTTGTGGTGTTTGTTGATGGAGGCTCGGGAGGTCTAGAATTGGAGGATGGAAACGCTTTATGGGCCAATTTTATGGGAAACAGAGTATGACGTTTACGTGGGGCTCATCGAGATGTGGACAACGAATTCGCAGGAGCATATGTTCCTGTCGAGCTGCAATGACCGTTGAATTAGGCAAGAATGGCTCGAAAGAGAAACCGACGTGGGAGAAAACAATCGGTGACATCATTGATGTCGGACTGCCCCTGTTGTTCCCCACTCGTGATGACGGGTTGAACTTTTAACATCTGGGAAAGAACACTTCCGCCGGGCGTTGCTTTAACGTCGCATAAAAGAAACAATGAGCTTTTTGCGTTGTTTATCAGTCAATTCGAGATGTCTTTGAAGAGCCTTGGGGCACGCCCAGCTTGAATGCTTATCAGTCCAAGGGGGCTGCGGATTGGAAGGGCACAGAGGGGGGTTTGTAGACAACAATCTTCCGACCCCTCCCACGCCAGGGCCATCAAGGTTCTCACCACTCGGACTCCATGCCCGCGAAACAACCGGAAAGCGCAATCTCTCGATGCCACCACCTGCTTCGCATCCAATTGGGGATATGGACGTGGAAAGCGAAACACTGAAGCAAGCGCGCAGGTCAATATCAGCAATAGCGAGCTCTATCACCAACTCTGTGGTGGTTTTACGTCTTCCCAATTCGTGAAACATGCGACTGCCCAATCCCTCAATTTGCAACAACCAGCGTAGCACACAAGACAATTAAATTAAGAGGAAGGCAAGGCAAGCAAAGGGTCTGACAAGGCAAGTCAAGTAAGGGTATTGCTTGCCATGTTTACTTGCATATTTTATGGCCTCTTTTTTTCCCTTCCAGACCATTACCGGTTTAATGCAAGTAAACAAGGCAAGCCAAGTAATACCCCTTACTTGCCTTGATTTGCCTTTTGTGCCACGCTTGTAACAACGACCGCTCTGGCAGTGGTAGCAGCCTTTGGGCCAACAGTCTCGAGCTTACTTCTTCCCAGTTAGACTGAGCGACAATTGTTTGCTAAATTCTGCAAATTACTCGGATCCCAATAACGCAACCGAGTCAACGAACAGCGACCATGGCCGCGACCGTACCGTCCACCGAACCAACGACCAACATGCCGCCGACCTTGTCACGCGTGCGGTCAGCGCTTCGGCCAAATCAAAGCTCCCATTCTCGATCTCGTACCGCCGGCAAAAGACGCCCTCACAATGGAAAAGAAGAAAAAGAAGAAGAAAATGAACGAGTTGAAGGACACAGCAGAAGTCAACAAGACCACCGGCCCAGGCGTGCCCACCACACTTAGCAACCTGCTTGACTACGCTCAAGATTGGATTCCCGGCTATGATTTTGCCAAGAGTGCTCAGAAACTCTTACAGAAGCACAAGTCCTGCGACGGCTCTTACGATTTTCTCGGTCTACACGGTTACCTCCTGCGACCCCATTGTCAGCATCGCCAAAAAAAAGAAAAAGGCCAAAGCACAAGAGAAAGACCACCAGTATGGGGGGAAGTCACATTGACCAACAACCACCCACATCCAAGCTGCCTCTGACAGCCTCGCCCTCCCGGCGAACCTGCCGTAGGTGCAATCAAGTCTTCAAATCGAGAAACGAACTTTTTAAGCACCTCAACGCCTGTCGGTCTTCCTCAGAATCAACGTCGGCCGAATAAGGAATGGGACAGCTCTTACGGTCCTTAACGGCTGTTGGCCCGCTGATAGCTGAAGCAAAGGGAATCCTGGTACAATGATCAGGGCCACCTCTCCTTCTAGGTTCAGGACCATTGCTCGGGGTTGGGAAGGACAAAAAACGCCGATAAACGAATGTTGTATCCTTATCCGCCGATGCCAGAGGAATGACTGGAGCGGTCAAAGAAGAAATGGCATTCTGTTTTAGGGATGCCGCATGTATTAAAGGGGTTAAAGTACATGGAGCAACAGAGCATGAGGAGCGAACTACATTTTAGCCGAGAAAAGGTTTGGCAGTGCTGGTGGGCACTGGCCGGTATACACAGTCACTCGGTCGGTTCAGGCAGTGATCTAGGAGAGGACCTGTCCATTACCGCAGCAAGAGGTACGAAGATGTTCATCGTTCTCCATTCTGGTTCAAGATTCTCTAAATGTCTACGTTTTCAATCCCCTCCTACTGGCCCCCCTACTGTTCGCGTTACCGGTCCAGCCCCAGCTCCAGCTCCAGTACCCATTCCGCCTCCACCACCACCCCCATTTACAACCCCGGCATCACTACCGGAACTCGAACTCGAACTCGAACTTGGATTCGCACCCGTAGTCATTGCGCTATTACCATTCGTCCAATAACCATCAGGCAAACCTGTCGCAACAGGGGGCGCTACGTTGTAACTTGGTCCTGGCCCTCCTCTACCTCTACCGCGACCTGCAGCAGCGGCAGCCATGGCTCGTTGAGTGTGGATAGAGTAGGATGGGGCTCCTGTTCCTGTTCCTCCTTCACTTACGCTTCCCCTTCCACCGCGGGTGCTGTTGGAGCCGTTGAGTCCGTTGACGCCGTTGACGCCGTTAGGGGAGCCCTGGGAGCTCTGGGAGCCGTGAGAACCGTGAACGCCATTTGGAGAGCCAGCGTATGCGTTGTATGCAACAACTCCACGACCCCTACCACGAGCATGAGCACATAATGTGCGGCAGTGGGTTGAGCCGTACTGGTAGTAGATTATAGGTCCACAACCTCTCCCTTCTCCCCTTCCAATACCATTCATCATCACCCTACCTCTACCTCTACCTCTGGCTTGCGACATGGGCAGACCTGGTGGTGCCAATCTCAATGAACTGGGACTAGGGCCTGTGATCACGGCACCACTCATGACTGGTGTCACAGGAGAGTTAGCATTGTGGGTAGTTGTGGTTGTGGTGGTGGTGGTGGTTATGGTGGTGGTTACTAGGATACCACCGGTACCGTTGGTGGAAGAGGAGGTGGTGGAGGAGGTGAAGGGGTCGTTGGGGTTGGATGAGGAGGGAGGGTTACCGTTCGTACCGTTGGTAGATGCTGCATGGAGGTTACGTCGTTGGGAGACGGAGGCTAGGTATTGCTCGTGGTCGGTAGAGGTGGTGAAGGCTCTTGGGGGTGCCATCCTTTTGGTGTGTTGGAAGAAAAGAGGGATTCGGAGGGGATTTGGAAGTTGGTGGGTGGTGTGCTGGTGTGCTGGTGATGGAGGAGAAGGAGGTGTTGAGGAGCGAAGGGCTGAGCCGCTGGAGTTGGCGGGGGTAAGGTAGCGATCCTCTTAAGCTTTTCAATATCCATTTTCTGTCAAAATCTCTAGTGATGGAGTCACTACCATTTGTGAGTCAGGTCATGGTGAGGTTTGTATTAGCGACATGTTCTATAGCCCTAGGGAGGGCAAACACTCTCAGATAACCACCATATCTCATATCCCACCTCCAACCTCTTCTTCTGCTTTCAATTTTCTTCATTCTCTTCCTTTCGCAAGCCCAGTGAGAGTAACCGACTTTCCAAAGAAGAATGACCACCCCCATATCACAAACCAGACGACTGCCACCTCCATGCCTCCATTCCCACTCCGGACTCAATGAGCGACGTTTTGTAAGCGTGGGTAGAGGTGCAAGAGTTGGAGTAGCCTGCTCCCGAAACTGCTCCCGAATTTGCTGCCGAACTTGCTCCCGAACCCGAGCCTGAGCCCCCTCCGTGGTTCATGCTGCTGCTGCTGCTGCTGCTGCTGCTGCTGCTGTTGCTCTTGGCGCTAGAAACGGTGGTGCTGGTACTGATGTAAATAATTGGGCTAGAGTTGGTGATGGTTAACGAGAAGGAAGCGTCGGGCTTGGCTTTTTGTTCGTGGGAGGTAGAGGGGTTGTAGGCGCCGCTGCAGACTTGCAAGAGGCATCTTGAATGTTGATTTTCTGGAGGAATTGAGGGGTCTTGTTTGGGTTATGTTGGTTTCTGATCAGCAAGTGTGCTTGCGGAAGGATTGTGAGTGATTGTGAGTGATTGGGGAGTGAATGGGAAGTGGTAGGTTGAGAATTGACGGAGGAGGTGTGTCCTTTTAACTCCTTCCTTCGGGCAAACCTGCTGCTGGGACGTTTGAAGACGGATTTGACACTGATTTGGGATTGGTTTGTGGCATGTCACTGTTCGTTTGGTTAGAATGTTGAGATCATGGAGGATGCGGTCAAGTGGAGGTGGTGGAGGGCTGGATGGAATGGGACGGGAAAAGGGTGCTGAGACATTCGTGGTTTTCGAGACTTCATGGGGCGATATGAATGGATAGAAGATCATCATTGGCATTTCTCTTCAAATGTCGGAGCAAAGTCACGTTAAGGAATTTATGTCACTCATCATGGCAAGAGTTAATGTCCGAGAAACTGAGAAAGTGTTAACTGGTTCCTTCCGTCCTATACTCCTTGCCTGTGTAATGCATCATGCAAGCTGGATGTTTCCCGTAGCGAAATCGTGCCATCTCCCACTTGCATGCCGGCGGCAGAATCTTTGCCATTCCACCAGATTTTTCTCCTTCCCGCCTGCCGTCGCTGCGCTCCATGTCCTCGTCCTTTTAATCTGGTCACCCGTTCCATTTCCTCGGGAACGATCTTGCTAGAGCCAAGATATAACAGTCAATGCGACCCTCGCTCGAAACGGCTTCATCCTCGATTCCTTAACCATGTCCGTTTTCTCGATCTCTTGTCCATTCCGCTTAATCCGTCCCTCAACTTGCTCCCGAGCGGGCGCTCCAATTGCGCAATAACCCTCCTTGCTACCACCACCATTCCGACGCTGAAGAGACAAAGAAACCAACACTGACGCGATCGAGTATATGAGGGTCTTCCATCCACTAAAGACATTGCCGAGGATAGGCGCCCAGCAGACCTTCGCACGGCGAATGAGAACGAGCGACGACAAGCGACGAGAGATTCAGCCGATCAAACCACGAAACACCACTCCATCTCCGAAATCCTTCGACGGCCAAGATTCACAAACTTCGAGCACGGTACAGCAACCGGCGGCGTGGAGTGCCTGGGGACAGGCAAGGTGGACACTGACCACGTTTTGCTTACACGAAAAAGATGGCCTAGGATTAATGGTATCAGGAATATGATCGCAAGATGTGCGGTTGCGGGATATCACCGTCGACGTGCGTGGACGAGTCCGACTCTGATGATGAGTTGTGATGATGATAGAAGATGAGAGGAGGGGCAAGTCTATTTCGATGCTCAATGCGATAAATCTAAGGTGCTCCAGGTCGACCGTCGCCTGGAGGTGACCGTGGACTACTTCATGATGACAAACATATGGTTGCCGTCGTTACGGTGTTGGTGTCGCTCTCCGCGATGAACAATATCACTGTTCAGAACCTGGATGACCAGCGGCGTCAACATGGCAACGACAACTGGCAGTAACATATGCCAGAAGACCGTCTGCGTTCGACGACTTTCGATAGCGACAGGCGAAGGACTTGAGCATCAAAACATTGGCATCCTCACGACTCATCCACCTTGCATCGTCATCACAATACCGGAACCAGAGCTTCAACCACCAACACATTTATATCAGCTCTAACCTGCTTTCCATTGCAACCAAACTCGTCAAAACCATCAAACCAAACACCAACAAGCCGTTGTCAAACTTTGCGCCTCGGTTTGCGCCTCCTAGCCGACATGTGTACATTCACGAGAACAGCATTCAAGATGTGCGGGCACACAGAGTCCCGAGGGGCTCGTTGCAGTCCACCCATCGTCCACAAGAACAACAGACATGAGCTCTGCAAGAAGACCCCAGTATATCTTCAGAGTACGAAGAACGGAATCTGCACACAATGCAGGACGAAGAATTGGGAGGCGAGCATGGCCCGAAGTAGCAAAGTGGATGCGGAGGAGCAACATGGCAACAAGGGCACGCGCCCCGGTCAGGCCGGCGGTTCCAAGAACGAGGTTTCCCATCGCACTCGCCTTCCGAGAACCAACAACGAGGAGCTTGGGACAAAGAAGCAGACTCTGGACAGGGCCGCCGGAGATTCATCTAGCAGAACAAAGCTCCCTAACGAAGTGGAGGATTTCCGATGTCAGATTGTAAGCTAAAGCGGCCAATGCGCGGAGCGGCTCCGGAAGTATAGACTCGGTACTAACCTCGACCAGGGCCTCAGTCACCCCGGAATCCCATGCCAACGGGCAAAAGACCGAAACGACAAGTTTCCTCATCATGTTAGCACACCTACAGCCCTGAAAGATGAATTCCATGCTGATAAAGAGAAGCAGGACAAGGCAACAAAGTCAAATGGCATTGGCACTGAACTCGATGGTCTAGTCAGGCCCTTGTGTCAGTTGACCGAACATATCAACCCACCGCTCAGAAGGTCTGCCCCAAGACGCCCAGAGCCGAAAGTTATCAGAAACAAGAAAACGATTGTCGCAGATGCTAAGCGCAAAACAAGCGAACAAAGGGTGGTCTTGCATGGACCGAGTGCCTTTCCCGAAGCGTATCTAACAATCAAAGAGAACTGGAACCTCATCGCTATCACCAAGCCTGTGCGCAGAGACGACGAAGGAAAAGCGGGCTTGCATGGACCGAGGGACTTGCCGACAACTCATCCCATCATCAGAGAGAACTGGAACCTCATGACTGTTACCAATCCTGTGCGTAGAGGCGACGGAGGAAGGTTGCACCTACGTGGACTAAACACCTTCCCGACAACAAACCCAGCTGTCACTAGCTTTGGTGCTCGCGGTCGAACAGTCTGCGCACCTCTTATACTCCAGGAAGTCGATAAATCCACAAATCGAACGGTCCAGGAAGCAGCTGGAGAGCAGTTCCTCCACCGGCACACAGACGCAATACCTCTCCTACCAATCTCCTATAAGCCGATCCTCACCGGCCAGCACCCTTTGCATCGCCCATTGCCGCCAATCCCGGACGAAACCAACCCAGAGCAAGATGCGGACTGCCAACCACCGCCGGTCCCGCCGCATATGGTACTACCTCGGAGGAAAGCTATCGCCATGCACGCCCACGACAACTTTGATTCAGTGATCGAAGGGTGCAGATCGGCTACGGACGCTCCAGCAGACACTTATCTTGGCCGAGAAACTCTGTATTCCGGCTGGCAACCTGCTAGAGCTGAGACTGTTTGCAGCTCATTCTCGGATCGATACCCGGAAGTATGAGAACTTTACGATACCCGGCATCCTTATTAGTTGCCCAATCAATGTTCTGAGCGTTGTCGCATGTTGTGAGAGGGACGGAGACGAGAGTGGGAGTGTCTCTGGACTCCTACGGGGCTTGTTAATGGCGACTGCAGTGGTGCGATAGGGACGTGGAATTATCACAAAGCTGAGGTTTCAGGAACCAGGGAAAGGAATTGATGGAAAGTGAAACGAAGAGGGTTGAGGACGGAAGGCGGGGCGGAATTCGAGAGATGGGAAGGATCATGCACGGGATGACTGGCGTCTGCAAGGCATAAGGGAAGGGTTTGATGACATTCGCACTTCGATTTAAGCGTGTTGACATTCACCACAAATTTGGTGATAAATCCATTGTGGACGGGCACTGAGAGCCAAAGTTCTTCTATGAGACCCAATCCGGTCGAAAACGCACGTAGCAAATACGCAAAACGTGACTCCGTGTGATTGAGGCTACATACAACTCTCTGGTCGTGCAAATGCTCATAAAAATGGAGGTTCCCCAACCGTTGATCATATTCTTGTTCATATCTTACAGTTCTTCTTTCACAGAGTTTACAACAATGCATCCAAAAACTCCGAGTGTCCCTCCCGTGCTTGGCTCCGTGCCCCACTCCGGCCCGGTGGCCTGTAAGCCCCACTTTACCCGGTCTTACACCCTGTACTGAGCCCGGGCACGCCGGACTTGCCCGGAATCTGCCCACTTCCTCCCAAATTGAAGTCATTCCTCCCTTGTTCTCACACCTAAGAAAAGCTACTACTATCTTTCAATCCCCTCCTCCTCTTCCCAGCTACTCGCTCAGTTTGTCCTGACCCTGTCAAACGACCTCTCCCCTCCAGCGCTACATTGACTCCGTCCCGGCCCCGACCCAGGCCTAACACCCCACTCCCCCGATGTCGAAACCCTCCTAACACTCGACCTCGACCTCCTCATCCTCACTCTCGGCCTGCGTCTCAACGGACACGGCTCCTCCGGGATTGGGGTGAGTGGGCGAGTTCTCTGCTGTTTTTTGAAGCTGGATACAGATCTGGGATTTGGAGGGCGCGGTCTGACGCAGAGGCTGGGTGTTGTTGTTGTTGGGGCTGGCGTTGGTCTGACGGCGCAAGCGTCGGTGGGGAGGAGGGGGAGGGGTTTGCATTTATGTTTTGTTGCCGCTGGCGAAGAAATGTTGGCCTTGGCCTTGAGGTTGTGACTCGGGGGCGGAGCGTTGATGGTGCTGATTGCAGAGGGTTTGGGCAGCTTGAGGGTGCTAGCGATGGGGGATTGGTGATACGTCTTGGGTGGTTCCGGGTTCCGTTGTGCTGGTGCTGGGATGTTGATGTTGACTGCTATGGGACTGGGAGTCCGGCTGTTGTCGTTGACTAGAGGTACTTGTACGCAGCATGTGCTGCTGCTACCCTCGTGGTGGTGGTGGTGGTGGTGGTGGTGGTCTTGGAAGTTCACTTGGGGCTTGTTGCTGTTGACGGTCAAAACCCGATAATATTGTGGTTCATCAGAGAAGCAGAGGAGCGGACCTTTTGCGGAGATATGTCTAAAGTGTGGCCCTGATTCGCGCCCGCCGGCTACGATTGACCCGTTATCCCATGCATGTGTCTTGCTTTGGACTTCATCCTGTTCGAGGGTACCGGTTGCGAAGCCCGATGCAAGTTGTTGTTCCAGATCGCGAATCCTGTCGAGCGCCGCTTGGATCTTCTGTTCTTGTTGGCGAAAGATCTTTTCGGTGTTGGCGAGGCGCTGGGCGAGTTCGGCGTCGGATTCTTGCTTGTTGTGGTCACGTATCGACCAGTGGGATCGGAAATCTATGGGATCGGTGCCGGTCTCTTCCTTCGTCTGTGTACTGAGAGGATGTGCAGGTAACTTTGTGTTCTTCTCTTCTGTTGGTGGGTTGAGAGGGTGCGCGAGTTGCGTCTCGACCTTCTCCCTCTTTAGGCGCAAGGTTTCCACTTCATTTCTATCGAGCTTCGTGGTGAGCCCAGCAACAAAGCCCTTCCTCTTGTCGTCCCGGATCGGAGCACCGAAGCGCACTTCCTCGACGTTGGTGGTCTTCTCCGTCCGCTCGGTCTTCTCCTCCTCTGTATGGTGGAAGCTGAAAGCACGTTTAAGTCGCGCCTCTACCTTGGGCTCCTTCTGTGCGAGGTCCTCCACTTCATTGGCAGACCGCTTCATGTTGTTGACTCGGACATTGGTGGACTCCTTCTTGCTTTCAATCCAGCTTGGCCTTTCGAGCTTTGGCTTCTCAACCCTTGTGCACTTTTCTTCCTTCTTCGAATTGACAGATGCCGTAGGTTGAGCCTCTTGCCAAGTCACTGTCCCATCGGGATTGATAACCTTTTCCCATCGAATGATTCCGGTTCCGAGTACCTCTCTCCTCCGCGGCATGCCCGTGAAGACCAATCCTCCGCCACGACCCATCGCGAATTGGACGTTGTCCCTGCGCCGTATGACCGTGGGTTGCCGGTATTGTTGTTATAGTTGTTTTGGGTGTGTTGATGTGGTTGTTGGTAATGTGTCGTTGTGTATGTGTTCGACCGTTATCTTCATGGTGGCAAACAAAGTAGTATGGTCGCCGGTATGACTGCCTCTATTACCGTCGTTGCTGTCGCTATCATGTTATCGTTATTCTTGTCGTGCTTGGTGATAGCATTCCTGTCCGGCGCCTGTATGGTTGTAGCAGCAAGTCTTTGCATTGCACCGGCGAGAGGTGATCAGCAGAAATATGTAGGGCTGCCGGACGGAGATAACGGGGAAGCATAGGGGTTCAACATTTGTAGGGCGAGATCATGAAATGGGACTGCTCAGGTTATTATAACGACAGCCGAGATATTTTTGGAGGCTGAGGGACCTCTGCCGAGTTACCGAGATCACGGTATGGATAAGCGAGCGGGAAGCCGGGAGCTAAAAATAGAGGGACTGTATCCGGAAATCTCTCCTGTTGATCCGGACAATTTACCTGGTCAATAGTACGGGGAACATCGGCATAGTACACATCCTCCAGTTCTTGACCTGTGGGGGTCACTTTCATGGGTTTTGGAAAGTTCCATGTCGGTGTGGGGAGGGACTGTCGAGTCGTCGATCGATCTTTTTGACGGTGAAAGTTAGTGAGCAAATCACAGCATCAACAACGAATTTTAACCGAAAGAGGACGATGGGGTGAGTTCTTAGTGATACGATATTTGCATTAGGACCATTCATCATCGGGGAGACATCTTACGATATGCCAGAAATTTGGAGTGTCTCTTGAAGTCTACCGGCTCGCTTACCTCAAAAAAGCTGATCCTCACAAGGCATTCCGCTAACAAAACCGCAATTCTCGGACTACCGCAACGCGATAAATTCTCTGAAAACTGTATCAGGCTATGATGAGGACTCACAGTGTATCTAACCAAAGTGAGTCTAGTTCATATTGGTTGGTCTTTGGTCGTGTTATCGGTGTTTGAAGTCGGGTACTGGACCTTGTGAGAATCGACTTTTTTGAGGTAAGCGAGACCGGTAAGGAAGTCAGGGGAAGCACAGTGCGATTTTAGCCCCACCATGTAATTTCAATCACAGTACGCTAGAGAGATATTCCAGGAATGAACGTGATTTCCATAAATGGAATAGAATACATGGAGATATGGGGAAAAGCCCGTACCCACTTCGTTACTACGGGGCGCAACAACAATGCAGGCAACTCGTTCACTTCGGTGCCGATTTAACATGGTTTAAATGGAGGGTGTTTGGAGGGGTATGAACAATGCACAGTGCGATACTACCTCTCCATTTTGCACGCCAGGAAAGAACCTAGGGGACTACACTTCGATGACACATGATGAAATACGCAAGCCATAATGGGTAGTTCAACCGTACTCGCTTCAATCAAAATGTCATTCCTTCTTCCCTTCTCGTCTAGAGGTATACCCTAACCCAGCGCTATATAACCACAATATGCTATGCCGAAAAGCAACCCAGCAGATCCGAAAGTACCTCCACTCCCTCCTAGAAACAGACCCAGACAAGACTTGATGTCTCTCCCTCTGTCGAAGAAACTTAGCAACCCATACCAAACTTCTTCAACCTCCTACATAACCCACCGGCAATAGCACCCAGGAGTCCAACAGAACAAGGCGCGGCGCCGAGCAATCAAGGGGGAACTCAAGGACTATCGGCACCACCCTCCCAAAGCTCATCGACCGACCGACCACCTCTGGCTCTTGAACCCCTTCAAGCTCTCGGGCACCACAGTTTGTTTCTTCGTCGTGATCGCTCAAGGCCGGCGCTTCGGCTCGGGTGTAACGGGGAGCAGGTGATAGTTCCACGTCATGGCTGGCTGGAAGGCCCAGAGTTTGTGGCCTCTTGAGCTTGCGCGCTCTTGGCAGGAGGCTTGATTGGCACTTCAGATACGGCCGGCTTGACCGGCGCTTTGGGCACAGTTGGCTTCGCAGCCACTTGTGACCAGAGTGACTTGTTGGAAGTGAATGAAGGAGAGTTGGCTTTATCTTCCTTATTGTCGTTGAACACGATCGGGACCCCGGGATCCTGACGACGCAGGGTCGGTTTGACCCGAGGCTTGATCGGCACTTCGGGCACGGCCGGTTTGGCTGCCACTTGCGACCATAGTGTCTTGGTGGAAACGGGTGCAGATGTGTCGGCTTTGTTATTATTGTCTTTGAAAGCGATTGGTTCGGGGCCCTACCGACGGAGGGTCGAGTCGACCCTAGGCTCTAGCAGCTTGGGTGTCGCGGCTGAAACTGCCTCTGGTGACACTTTGGAGGCCGGAACGCCCAAAGTTTGCGACCTCTTCTTCTTGAGCGTGACAGGTGCCTTGGTCGGGATTTCGGGCACGGCCGGCTTAGTCACGGGTGGCTTAACCGGTAGTTTGGGCACGGCTGGCTTGACAGTTACCTGTGACCAAAGTGTCTCGGCTGTAATGGGTGCAGGGACAACTGCCGCGGGACCCCGGGCCAGCCGGGGCCAGCCGGGGCCAGCCGGGGCTTTGTCAATGAGAGCTTGCTGTCCTCGAGTATTGTTTCCAACTCGTGCTGCTCGTGGAATCTGTGGCTGCTGATGATGCGATGCTTTTCGGCTCGGGGAAGATTCTTCGTGTTCTGGTAGATGGGGAAGTTCGACGGGAGCGGGTTGTAGGTATAGACTCGCTGCTTCTTGTGCTTCCACTCGGTCCTTGCCTTCATTACATCCCTGGTATGCCAGCACACGGAGTCCTTGAGCGCGCCATGTATGGTATGGGAATGAGACTATTTCTCGGAGTTAGTCGACTGGTGATAGAGATTATGGAGGTCGTGGAATACGATTCCCACTTGACAACAGGGTGCTCACTAATCTTGGCGGGTGAAGGCCCGGTGCTGACCTTCTTCTTGCCCTTTTTCTTGCCCTTCTTCTTGCCCTTCTTTTTACCGACAATCGACCAGGAAATCTCGTCGGGAGCTGTCGAGGATAACATGGTAAGCGGCGACGACGCGGCCTGCTTAGGACCGCCGGGGAGGGTGAATGTCTGTTTTCCTCTTGGGAAGTTAGTTGGCTGCTGATTAACGAGGAGGGGTCTGATTTGCACTGGGAAATAGGATGGTCACTGACCTCACCGGACAGAAGCTTAAGCTCATTGCCGGCTTGCTGGAGGACAGCAGCCCAGTGGGCGCTCGGTTGTGAATGCTTGGGAGGCGACATCTGTGGCGAGTATGGTTTTTTGGGGTAGAGAAATGGTTTGATGTGTTTAGAAAAAAAAAAAGGTTGATCCCAACGGTTTGCAGGTAAATTGAGTGGACTGTATTGTAGCGTGGTAGGGAGAAGGATGAAGTACTTTAGGAAGTTCGAATTGAGGTTCCGACTTGCAATCCCCATGGGTATCAGGTTGACGGTCGCCTGCGCCGGTGAATGGATTGAACTCCGGGTCGCATATTGGGTCAGCACAGGATAGTTCAGTTTCAAGGTTCTGTTCTCGCGTTCCAGATCCCGGTTTAAACACTGAACAGGATCACCTTTCGTGAGTTAGGGGTCCTAGCTGGTTATTTGGATCCAATCTAGCGTGGAAGTATGACACCGGCATGGATGTCAACACCAAAGGGCGTCGTATGGAAGTGCCTCTAATAAGTATTCCAGGTGGAGGATTGGCAAGTCGAAAGATGCAATGCATCAACAACGGAAGAAGGAAATTCTAACATGCGCATCTAAACACACGCAGGTTTGAGCGGTGGCCAATATTGTAGAGTTGCTCACCACCTGGGCGTGCCTATATGTTGGTGCATGCACCATCTGCATGCTGTAGTCGGGCATATACCTGACGATAAAAGGAACTTTTCTCCATCCTCCGACTTAGATTTCTCAAGGTTCTGCTGTAGGTGCGTCAAGGAGGAAGAATGTCTACGTTGTCAGGGGACTCGGATGTGCACGAAGTTATCCCATCATCATCACACACCATGTTGTCCGCGTCCAGACGAACCAATCCTTCGCTGCTGTCCTCGATTCGCGCGACCGACTTTCTGGCCACCCAACGACCGAAACGTCGAACCATGACTCCCTAGACCACGACCGACCGGCATTCCATACTACCAATTCCTGCTCTTCTCCAGCTCTGTCTCCTTCTACCGCCCATTTCGTCTTCTATTTCCTCGATCGTTTACTGCTCACGACACTTCCCATTGTCCACACGCGCCACCGTGCTGCTGCGATCAACTCCCTCTTGGCCGGTCCAGATACAATCATCGAAGTCGCTGTATTGGGGGCAAGAAGGCGATTCGGAAATACAGAGTTTCATCACGTCGTGCCACAACTGCGATTGGAGGGAGGGAGTGTATTCGGCTTGGACCGAGTCGTTGCTCGGAATGTGGGATATCTTGGGGTCAGAAGCAGAAGCGCTACTGTTACTGGAAACGCCTAAATGGCTTTCTGCTGTCCGGTAAGAGGAGGAGTAGCTGGACGGGCCGCTTACGGATGAACCACCATCAGCTGGTGGCTTCAAGCTTGACTGAGACCGGGAAGCACTCACACCAATGACAGCACGAAGGGGGGCCATAACGGCTTGGCTGGGTCTTCGTAACGTGGTAGGACGCAGTGGAAGATACAGGTATCTTGGACTTGGATCGATCGCCACCAACGGAACCAGCCTGGGAGCGCGAGATGGGGATCCTGGAGATGCCACTTTGGGCTTTCGCGGGGATATTCACGGGACCATTCACCGTATACCTTGCCAACTCCGCCACCTTGGGCGTCTTGCACATCTCCGCACGATCACCAACAGCGGAGGGACCACAAGGAAGCTTCACAGGCTCAGAACCGTTAACGATAGCACCACAACTGCTACTGATGCTGATCCCGTTCCAAAAGTTCTTGGCAGCGTGGAAAGATGAGCTTGACGCCGAGCTTGGGATCGGGATCTTGGAAACAGGGGCCTTGGATGGACTACTAGCGGTAGTGGCACGATAAAATACAACAGTCACGTCATTTGGACATGGACTTGGATTCTTTGGAGAATTGGAAGCAGAAGAATCGCGATTCTGGCTACTGCCATCACTGATGTCACTCCAGAAACTCTTGGCGGTGTGGAAAGAAGAGGTTGATGAGGATGACGGGAGGGTTGGTTTATTGCTCTCGGCCACGACCACGGAGGAAGTGGGCTTGGCCTCGGAAAGACGGGGACGGACGGTACCCCGACGTCTGGGCTTTTCCTTCAAGTAGGAGAAGGAGGTTGGCTGAGATGAAGTGGATTTTTCTTGGGTGGTCTGGGGACCATGGTGCTGGTGGAAAGGGCGACGATCTGGACCGAGATCAATGATCTCGGGTTGGTATTCGAAGGAAAAGTCTCTGGTTGAGGCATTGACCTGACGGTTCAAGAGGTTAGCGTGATCAATCTTCTTCAGGGACCGGGCACGTCTTACATGGACTTCCGGAGCGGAAACAGAAGAGGGAATGGTGTTTGCGGCCCGACGCGCAAACGTCTTGCTGGGGGAAATGCGCAGTGGCGCCGGGATGAGGGGACTCGGCGGACGCTGAGAAGATTGGCGAGCTTGAGATGCCAGTTTCAACTCGATGGTAAAGATCGGTGTTGGGCGACGGTCGGAACAGGACGGCTTGGGTGCTTCCGGCTCTGAACCGCTGCGCTTGGGTCGCGGGATGCCTGAAGGCCTGTACCGGCGCAAAGTACCAGGCTGGTCCTCCTTCGGGCTTTCCTCCACATCTTCCTCCGATGTCTCTGAATCCCTCCTCTTTTCTTCCGATCCTACCTTTCGCGGAGTCGGTTGTTCTAGCGAATCGGCCCAGTGTACGGTCTTTCTCACCATGTGCGTCCCAGAGGCCCGAGGATGAGGGGTTGGCGCCCGAGTCCGGGGAGGCGGAGATGATCTTGACCTCCCTCTCAAGGCGTCGACTAGTGGGCTGTCGCCCTTCGGGTATGCTTTGGCGACTTCCTCTTGGCAATAGTGTCCAATATGGCGCGGAGTCGGACGTCTGAATCGAGATTCGGGATGCGGCTCCTTCGTTGTGTCGTCCCTTTTCTTTGAGGTGTTCGACTGGTACAGGGGGCGGCCTTCCCTACGTGCGGTGCGCAGCTCGTGAAAGCGATCGGACATCTTATTCGAAGTGTTCAACCGGTGCAGGGGGTGGACCCCCTCCCTGCGCGCTGTGCGCAGCTCCTGAAAGCGATCGGGCATCTGGCAGTTCCTTACTTCTTAGCATCTCGTGGATTTCGTACACATTTGATGCTGAGAAAGAGGTTGCCTTGTTGTGATAAAATATTGTTGCGGTGTTGTGGTTGAATGAGGTACGTTCGATCACTTGTGGATTTGCGATGATGATGTAAAAAGAGAACCATCACCTTCTCTCCCACCCACGAAACCCATAGGATACATCCCATGGCCAAGGTTGACTGTAACCAACGTTCACCATAGTCGCCTCACCTCAAGGACAGCCGTCGCCATGGCCACTGGTATTGTTGTTTGCCTGAAATGCTGAAAACCTGTGAACAGCAACACTGTTCATGAACACCAGAATTCGCGGACAACAGTGACAGTCGACCTCCATCACTGGTCAAGGACAGGCAGTGCGAGGAACATGACGGTATTACTAATATCTCTGAGTACCTCTAGGGAAATGTCACGAAAGAAAAGAAGGTTGCCCAAAGAGTGTCTGATATATCTGAAATATAGTCACGAAGGGAACAGATACGGACAGAAGCAGATGTGGTGATCGAGAGGAAGTTCCTCCCTCAATACAAGCGAGACACTCAATGAGAAAACGAGTTCGGCATAACGTGTGACAGATATATAAGCCATTAAGTGACCCATTAGACTCCTCCGTCTCAACCCCCGTCTCCATTAAGGTACATCTCCTTGTTCTGGGAAGTAAAAATGATTGTCGCGACGGCATGGATGGTCGGACAACTAAAGCAAATCAGATGTACACCTATCGCGAATTAGGCCTTTCCTGGTAGCTTTCTGTTAGTGAAGTAACAAGCCGCCTAGGCAAGCGGTTGGATTACCCTTGAACGGGACCGACATCATCACTGTCATCACTGCGCACATCAGATCACAATCAACAAATTGAACGAAAAAAGAGGAGATCATCACAAGCTTTATCATCTGTAACTTAGGCATCAAGAATCACGAACCTCTCCCTCCGTCCCGAAGACGGCTTCCTCTATAGAGGTACGTACAGCGGCCGGAGCCGATGTCCCTGCACTAACCCCGGCAGGCATGCTGCGTATCTTTCTCTCCGGTCCTCCTGGCGGCCTGCACACCTCCATTCTGTTTCGCTTCCTTCCTCTCTCATCTCTTGTGCCCGAATCCTTTCCAATTCCGCCTACTCCCTCCTCGCCTTACAATTCCCCTTGTCGTTCCCCACACGAGCCACGGTACTACACTCCTTCAGATCCTTCTTATTGCTCCAGACGCAATTGTCACAGTCGCAGTAGCGCTCTCCTGGTGTCAATGAAGAGGAGTCCGAGCGACAGAAGTCCATTATCTCGTTCCAAAGTTCGGATTGGAGGGTTGGGATGTACTCGGCTTCCATAGAGGTAGAGCTGGCGGCCATGGAGCTTGAAGCGCCGGCGTTAGGGTCGCTCGTGCTGGTTCCGTTGGAGCCACTGAGATGGCTGTTGGCGGTGTGATGGCTTGAGGAGTTGGAGATGCTGGAAGAGTTCTTGGAGGCGGTACTGACTGATGATGCAGTGGGAATTTGGGAATGCTTCTGGGATTTGATCTGGGAGAACGAAGCCTTGCTGTTGTTCTTGCTTTCACCAGAAACCGCCACGGCGCTTCTTGTAAAACGATAAGACAACGCCGAAGATCTCAAGATCGCGGATGACGAGACGGCCGCACTCACACCACCTTTACGAGCACCACCATCCTTTTCATCCAGACTGCTGCGGCCAGGGGCATTCACCGTATAACTCGACAAGCTAGACACCATCGACGTCTGGGGTAAATCCCTGCCATTACGTGACAAAATATAGGTAGGTTTGGCAGGCTCAGAACTGTCCTTGGTCGCGTTGGGGGGACAGCTCTGGTGGGCAGAGCTGGCTCCGACGGTAATTACCTCGGGCTTGCCGTTGAATGAAAAGTCGCATGCCGGTCTCGAACTGGGTTGGTTCTTTTTGCCCTGAAGTTAAGTGGTCAGCATGGTTGGTCCCGTCTTCTTCTCGGGCATTCGGCTGTCTTACCGTAACTGCAGGTGCTGAAGCCGATGAGGGGATGGTTGGAATTCGGCCCCGGCGTTAGGAGAGGCGCAACGGAGCGGGGACAGCTTGGGGGATTAGAGGGCTTGGTGGTCGTTCTCGAGCGGCAATCCGCTTGGATGTGTTGGACCTCGGCACGGTCACCATAAACTTCGGTCTGGGAATCGACGGGCGCTTGTCTCGGCGCAAAGCACGAGGCTGGGCCTTCTGTGATGTTACTTTCACAACGATCCGTGGCTTGGCTGGTGCTGCTAAGGAATCTTCAAGTTGATCCTCCTCTTTCTTCGACATTTCTTCCTTCTCCTGGTTTGCCGGCTCTTTCTTCATGGCCGACTTCTTCCTCGATGGGACGGGCGCTGGATTACTCTTCTGCTCTGGTGACTCCTGCTCCAAGGGTTCCGTCCACTGAACGGTTTTCTTGTCATTTTTCCGGCGCTGCTCGCCGTGCTCGGAGGCACGGGGGTGCGGAGTTGGGGCTCGGGTCCGGGTAGGCGTAAATGTTGACGACCGAGTCCTGCCTCTCGGCGAGTCGTCGGCAGAGTCGTCTGCAGAGTCGTCGGGAGACTTGTTGTTTTCGGCGCCGGAGTCTCCTTCATGTCGATAATGCTCGACTGCGTATGGGGTGGGACGGCGGTACCGAAATTGATTGGCCTGGGGCTTTTTTGCTTCTCTGTGCTTTGTCTTCTGGGCATCGTCACGGTGCAGCTGGACCTCCAAGCTTGCCCCGTCGACGTGGACGGCGAGCTCGCTGAGGTGACAATTACGCAGCTTGTACATCTTGATGAATAGAAGATCCAAGATCAAGGTGCTGATTGATGGAAGGTGGTGCCGCGTTGCAGTGTTCGTACGTCGGTTATAGGTGGTGGTTGAGCGAGACAAGGTTGTACTATCACTGTTGTGATGATAATGTAGGAAGAGAACCATCACCATTCCTCCCACCGACGAAATCCATGGGATATACCCTATGGCCCAGGTTGACTGTCACCAACGCTTACTGCAGTCGCTTTACCTGAAGGCTACCTCGTCGTCATGGTGACTGATGATATTATTTGCTCGAAAACCTGGTGAACAGCATGACTGTTCATGAATAGAAGTTTAGCTCATGAACAGAGGTTAGTGGCTATGAGGCAGCAAGGTAGGAGGTAAAATGTTGACGCTCAACTCTCTCTCTCGCGGATACTAATCGAACTTAGTAGAAAGAAGAGCAGTAATACCAACTTGATGAACAGGATCATGTTGTTTATATATAGCAGTCAAGGCCGAGAGTTGGGGCATTAATCAGGATACCAGCGATCGTTAACCCCCATGACGGGTCAGGTACATGAAGGCAGAGTTTGTAAGGGCCGTGGTGTCGTTGACACCTCTAGATGAAGGACCGGAAGAAAACGGGAAGACGTGATCCAAGAAGGAACTCTCTAAGGGAAGTCATAAAGTCCCCTATAGAGGACACGCCAGACACTCAACAACAAAATAGGTTCGACATCACATAGGATATATACAATGCCCCACATCCATCATTCGAGTCATGTACATGAACTTCCGCTCCATGAAAGCTGTCTTTGAAATTGTAGGAAGTGAAAACAAGTGTCGCCGATGGCATCGCCAATCGGGAGTACAGGGCGGTCACCAGCAAGACCAAGATTCGTCGTTAACTGATGCCCTGCAGACTTTGGCAGGTTTTTTGTTAGCACGGTAACGTAGCTTCAAAAAAAAAATTACCGACCCGGGAGCTTGGACCAGCCGTGCCGGGCCTGTTGTGCTGGACTGGTACTCCCGAGTTGCGACGGCGATGTAGTGAACTCCAGCTGCCGAGCATTTGGAGATTAGATCAGATACCAAGAATAGATAGTATATTGAGAACATACCGGAGGAAGCTGTTCTATCTGGGCATCAAGTTTCCTTTTGCTTTCGCTTGCTTGGCATTCCGGATTAAAATTTTTCGCTATTGCGCACCGGACGTGATGTTTCTTTATCTCCATTACCCCAAACTATAATGCAGGCCCGTTAGTGAAAAAACACCGATGCATCATCTTTGATCGCGCAACAGGTCAAGATTGGAATGCTGTACCTCATCGTACCGGCCGATATCACGGATTCACGACGAAGCACAAGGTCCAGCTGATTAACCGAAAAGTTTTGCTAGCAATGACTACACGACTACCTTTATGCAAATAACAATGACTATTGCCGTCCTATTCCATTCGCTAGTTCGTCCAAATCAGAATCCCAGATAGGTTGAGCGCCCTCCAACGCTCAATCCACCGTGATATTTAAAGTATTGGTATACTCGTAACTCCTTTTATAACCGCTCGATGAAACGCAAACCCAAGGAATCATAATATATAAGCATGTAACGGTATTCACCACAACTCCGACTTTGCTTTCTCGTTGTCTTGACATGTCATCTTTAACCATCTCTTTTACTCTCCTTTCAACTCGTCCCTTCCTCCTCAAACACACTTAGAGAGTAGTAAGGTACTTGACGACCTTCTCTCTTTCCTCAACAGGCATAACACTCAGGATATCACGGACACCCTTCCAGGCAGCGTCATCAGAGCCCTTGGAGGCAGTGCGAATAAGGTCGCGCATCTCCGAGGTAATCGCCTCAGCCTTGAGGGCATCGATCTTAGTCTGGACCTGGTGGCGGTTCTCCTCGTACCAGACGGCAACCTCGCGGTCGGCGGTATCGAACTTCTCAATGCCGCTCCAGGCCTGGAGAAGCTGGAGGTGGCGAGCGCGCTCCTTGGTCGAGTTGGCAGTGAGAGCCTTGCTTTGGGCACCACCAGGGGTAGTGGCGGAGATAATGCGACGGAGGATGTACTCCTCGTTGAGTCTTCTGCGCACACGCCAGTAGAAGAAGCGGCGGGCGTTCTGCCACTCAAGGATCTCGCGAATGACACCCTTGGCCTTCATGCGGCCAGCGCGATCGTGGAGATCAGCGAATTGCAAGCTGATCTGAGCATAAACGGGCAGAAGCTGCTGCTCGCGCTCAGTCATCTTCTTCTTGATCTCATCAGACTCCTCCTTGGGGAGGCTGACATCGACGCTCTGCCTCTTGAGGTCAGCATAAACGGGGTCAAGACGGGCCATGGTCTCAAGCTGCTTGTCCTTGCGGTACTTGATACCAATGATACCCTCAGGCTCCAAAACACCACCGCGAGCATCCACATCAGCATACATCTCCATGGCGACAGGGTTAATGGTAGGGTCAACGACGACCCATGAGCCACCACGAAGCTCGCCGAAGGGAGGAATGTAGATGAAGACGGGCTGCTCGAACTTGACGAGGGCGTCAACGATGAAGGAGCCGTACTTGAGAACCTCGTTGTACATGTCACGCTGACCACCAGAGAAACCACGCCAGTTGGCGAGGATCATGAGCGGAAGCTGCTCGCCGTTGTTGAAATCGTTAATGGCCTGGGCGGTCTTGAAGGCGGAGTTGGGGTACCAGACACCACCAGCCTCGTTGGCCACCTGCTCGATCGAGTCAGGGTTGGCGGGATCGGCAGGAGTGATGTTCTCAACAGAGCGGGTCTCGACAGCAATGACACCCATGGGGATACCGCCGAGGCGAGCGCGACCAACGACGACAGTCCTGGCCCATCCGCCAAGGGTCTCGACGAAGGAGTCCTTGTCGAAGAGACCGGGCTGGAAGCCGTTCTCGTCCTCCTTGCCGCCAATCATCCACCTGACGTCGTAAGGCTGCTTCTGGGGCGGGGTGTAGACAACGTCACGATCCCAAGTGTCGACACTGACGCTGATAGGCACAGGGTTATTGCGCTTGTCAGGAACGAACGACATCCACTCGACGATCTTGGAGACACCAGCAAAGTCATCGTTGGCAGTCAAGTGGGAGACACCGTTGCGGTACATGATCTGAGTGCCACCAAGCTGCAGGTTGGAGGTGTAGACCTGGCGACCCAAGACGTTGTTGAGGGCAGGGGCACCGGTGAGAATGATGGGCTGGCCCTCAATCTGGACAGCACGCTGACCAAGACGGACAAGGTAAGCACCGATACCAACGGAGCGGCAGGTGACGAGCGTGCAAGTGAAGATGTCGTTGTAGGCCCTGCTAGTGGCACCGGCAATAAGACCAGAGCCACGCAAGCACTCAACACCGAGACCATCCTCAGCACCAACGATCGTGACAATCCTGTGGCGCTTCTCGTCTCCTTCGGTGATCTCCTCGGTGATGACACTGTTCTCGAAGCGCTTCTTGGCCGCATCGTCAAGGTAGAGGTACTTGAAGCCAGCCTCAGGCTTGCTGGGGTCGTTCCAGGCAACGCTGAAGTGAGGCATAAGCTCGGTAGCGAGACCCAAGCGGGCACCCGAGTTGGCGGACAGGTAGATGCGAGGAATACCCAGCTTACGGGCAAGCTCAGTGCACTTGAAGAAGAAGTTGTCCTCCTTGGGGCCGAAAGAGCCAATGTTGAAGGTGATGTCGTTGGCGACAACAATGAACTTGCGACCGTTAGGGTACTCGGGGGTTCTAGCACGGATGAGCCACCCGACCATGCCGCAAGTGTTGGTGCCAGGCTCACGGGAGACCTCGATCAAGTTGTCGTGGTCATCAAGCACAAGCTCGCTGAATTCAATGCACTCGCCAACAGGGGGCTGCTTCTCGGCAAGAGCAGGGTCCATCCGGACAGCCTTGGCCCAGCTGTTCTGGATAGCCTGGCGGAAGAGCTCAGGGAAGTCATAGACGTACTGGGTGCCCATGAGATGAGCCTTGTAACGCTTAGGCTGGAGCCAGTTCTTGGTGGGGTAAGGAGTGTTGACCGGCAGCAAGTGCATGGAGCCGATCTTGGTGGTGCCACCGATGGAGTGGAACACCCACTCGCCCTTCTCGGATTTGCGCTCGGCGTAAAGCTCGACCTGGATGACATAGCCGGAGGTGTTGGTGATGATAACACGCAAGGGGTAGGGCATGCCAGTAGCAGGGTCGGTGCAGATGATGCGAATCTCGACCTGGGCAACACGGAGGCGCCAGCCGCGAGGGCCGAAGCGGTCAAGGAAGCCCTGAAGGGAGTGCTCAACCTCCTCGGGCTGAAGCTGGAAGACCGGGGTGAAGTTCAAGAACATGTGGTTGAGATCGGAATTGTTGTTACCAATAATCTCGAGAGCATCGAAAATGTCGTTGATGACACGATCAGCCTCAGAGATGAGGTACTCGGCAGTAGGGATCTCATCCCTCAGACGGCCGGGACGAATGACAGCGCGAGTGAAGTAGCGCTTGTCAGTCTCGACACCCTTGCCAATCGCCTCGTACACATGAATGTTCTTGTTCTCTGTGAAGACAGGCTTGATCTTGAACTTGGACAGACGTCCGAGCTCGAGCTGGAACGCAAGAGCAGGCTCGCTGTGACGGATGCTATCGTCCTCAACGTACTCGGGGCCACGGAAAGTGAAGTAGCCAGGGTATGAGCCATCGTTGCGACCACAGACGAATGTGATGCGGCGGACCCGGCGGGCAAACAGATCTTCCTTGTGTTGGTGCACAAGAGGAAGAATATCCTTAAGAATCTCCTCGTCGCTGCGACCCTCGGCATCACGGACGGCAACGTTGACGACAGCGGAGAGCTCGTCAAAGGTCTCCAGGCGTTGAAGGGGAGGTCTGCGCTTCTCGTTAAGATCGGGAATCACGCTGTTTCTCTTGCGGGCTCCGAGCACGGGGAGCTTCTCAAGAGCCCTACTGAGGAGCTCATCCGCATCATCCAAGAATCTGCAGGGAATGATCACACCCTTGCGAGTAGGCTCATCCTGGGTCTTGTGGGAGAGATACGACATATCGCTGATGGAGCTAATGCGCTTGAAGGTGCTGTCCACTGGGGTACCCGGGGTGGAGGGAGCAGCGGACTGGATGGGCAGGCCAAACTCGGAGTGGCCAAGCTTGCGCAAGGAGAAATCCCAGGACAAGAAAGAAGGAGTCTCGGTCTCATCGGTGTGGTACTCGATCTTCTTCAGAACGTATGCACGGTAAGCGCGGCGCACATAGACCTCGAGGGCAGCGAGGGACACCCAAGGATCCTCGTGGGCAAAGAAGAGGGTCAAGACATCGAAAACGGTGTACTTGGAGTCCACAACCTCCTTGATGATGTCCAAGCTGGGCTCACGGTGATCCCAGCCAGTCTCACCGTAGCGAGACTCGACAACAGAGGAGCGAAGAATGTGCTCCATCTGAGCGGTTCTCTCCTCGAGAGAGGGCAGGGCGCACTGGATCAAGATCTCGCGCGCCTTGAGGGAAACCTTGGCAGTTTGGCGAGACTCGAGCTCGGCAAGCTTGCGAAGGACGGGGCGGAGGTACTTGCTGACGTTGCCAACGTTGGGCTTGTTGGGGCGGTACTCGTCCAGAATCGCGAGAATGAGCGAGTTCTTGGCCGCAACCCTGCTGTGAGAGAGAACGGTCTGGGTGACCTTCTTGATGTCCTCCTTGTTTTCATCACGCAGCTTAAGGATGACCTCCTCGTCCTGCAGACGACGGCCAGAGAAGAGACGCTCGACCTCGACGTAAGAAGTGAGGAGATCGCGGATGACATTGAGCTCATGGACCTTCTGACCCTCAGAGTACTGGTCAATGACAGTGGTGAGAGGGGCCAGCGTGGTCTTCAGCAACTCAGCGTCGGTCTTGGAGACGACGTTCTCGTCCAGGAACTTCTGGAAGACCTTGCCGAGATTGCGGGCAGGGAACTCGGCTGAACGCGAAGCAGCCTTGTCAAGGACCTGAGTGAGCTGAGCGTCGAGCTTCTGAGGCATGCGAGCATGAAGGGCCGAGAACTGAGCGGTGAACTCGCTGTAAGGGAGCTTGGGGTCACGAAGAACCTCAATAAGGTCCTTCAGGGTCTGTTGCATGATGATCTGGTTATCGAAGCCCATGAGGATGTTCTGAAGAGTGTCATAGAGAAGGCGGAATCTCTGAGCGGGCTTGTTGCCCACGATCACAGGGGCACCGAACTCGGGAAGCTGGCCAAGGAAAGGCTGAGCCTGCTTGACACGGCTAGGATCATCGAGAGCAAGGATACCAAGGATGTCACCGGCCTCGAGAGTAGCGCCGGGCTGCTTGATAAGCTGGACGATACCATCCTCCTGGGCAATGAGAGGCATATACATCTTCATAACCTCGACCTCAGCGAAGGTCTGGCCGGCACTGACGTGCTCGCCGTTCTCGACGGTGTACTTGACGAGCTTACCGGGAGAGGGGGTGCGCAACTGGGTGGGATCGTTCTCCTGCTCGAGTAGACAGGTCTTGCTATCGACCGACATGCGGGTAGCAGCAACCTCTTCCTTCCAGTAAACATTGTGGCTGCGACCGTTGAGAAGGATGAGGAGTCCACCATCGCTCAGAGCACGAACGCCGACGGTGCACTTGGAGCCGTTGATGAAGAGATGGTAGCTATCGGCGCTCGACCTGGTGACGGTGAACTTGTAGCGGTAACCCTCGTAAATAAAGTCGACGGGGAAAACCGTCTTGAGAATGTCCTTGGAGGGGACCTGACCCTTCTCCAGACCAGCGCGGTACTCAGCCATGCAGGCTTCGCTCGCAATGTGGGCCTTGGTGACGGCACCGCAAACGACGGCCAGGATAGGGTCGGGACGCTCAGCAGTGAGCTTTTTGGAGATGAGCTCATCGAGCCAGCCAGTAGTGATGGTGTTCTCCTCGAAAGCCTCAGTCTCCAAAAGCTTGATGAGGTACTCGACGGTGGTACGGAAGTCACCGCGAATGCTCAATTCCTTGAGGGCGACTACCATGTGCTTCCGCGAGGCGGCACGGTTCTCGCCATAGGCAAAGATGTGACCGAACTGGGAGTCGGAGAAACTGTGAATACCACCGGCAGAACCGACAGAGAAGTAACCCCAGACGTTGGAGCTCGAACGGAAGTTGAGATCGTGCAACACACCGTTGGATGGCTTGAAGCCCTCACCAGGATCCTCAGAGGTGATACGGCAGGCAGTGGTATGGCCCTTGGGGGTAGGCCTGCGCTGGGTCTTCTCGGACTCGGGGTTCTTGAACTCGAAGTCGATCTCGGTGGCAGTCCTGGGGTCGACTCCGTAGAGAAGTCTGATGTCGCGGATGCGGTGGAGGGGAATACCCATGGCAACCTGGAGCTGAGCAGCCGGAAGGTTGACACCACTGACCATTTCCGTGGTAGGATGCTCGACCTGCAGACGGGGGTTCAACTCGAGGAAGTAGAACTTGTCATCGGCGTGAGAGTAGAGGTACTCGACGGTACCGGCCGAGACGTAACCAACGAGACGACCAAGACGGACAGCAGCATCCTCCATGGCCTTGAAGGTAGTGGGCTTGGCGATGGTGACGGGGGCCTCTTCGATAATCTTTTGATGTCTGCGCTGAACGGAGCAATCTCTGCCGAAGAGGGAGATGTTGTTGCCATACTGATCGGCAAGAAGCTGAACCTCCAAATGCCTGGCGCTGTCGGCAAGCTTCATGATAAAGATGGGCGAGCCGGGGATTTCGCTAGCGGCAGCATTGTAAAGCGACTCGAAGTTGTCCTCGCTGAGGACCTTGCGGATACCCTTGCCACCACCACCTTCGGAGGCCTTGATCATTACTGGGAAACCGATCTCCCTGGCCTTTTCCAGACCCTCCTGCCAGGAGCTGACGCAGCCCTTGAGGTAAACGTCATCAGGAACCGTAACAATGCCACTGTCGTCGACCTTGACCTCGCTAACACCGGTACCAGACCAAGGGATACAAGGAACGTCGGCGTGCTGGGCAACAATTGTCGAGGAAATCTTGTCACCGAGAGAGCGCATGGCAGAACCCGGAGGACCAATGAAGACGATCTTCTTAGGGGAAGCTGCAAGGGACTCGGGAAGCTTGGGATTTTCGGAGGCGTGACCCCTATTCGCAGTCAGTATCATGCCATCAACCCCAGAAGCAGGACTCTTGTCTACTCACCAACCAGCCCACACAGCGTGGACATCCATACGCTCGGCAATATCCACGATAAGCTCGACGTTGGCATAGTTGTGGTTATTTGTGCCGCCGGGGACTTCGACGTAGTGATCGGCCATCCTGATATAGTCGGCGTTGGCCTGCAAATCTTCGGGAGTGGCCATAACGGTGAACTTGATGGCGCGCTCGTCGCCGAATGTTTCGTAGGCCCATTTCCTTACTGAGCGGATCTCCTTGACGGCAGCAATACCGTTATTGGCAATAAGAACCTGGAGAACAAGCAAATGTCAGCGAATTGCGTTGGAGTGCGGGAAGAGTGAAGAAACGTACGTTGGTAATGACAGTGTGGCCGTCGTGGGAAGCCACAAAGTCCTTGACCTTGGAGGGAGGAGCATTCTCGAGCCTGTTACCGCCAATGAAATGGGGGGCCAAGTTGTGCTTCGCGGCGTACGAAGCCTTGACGACGGCATCGCTCGCTGTTGTGTCCGCCATTTTGTCTGTAAATATGAGTTGTTTTGTTGAGTCGGAGTCGTCGACGAGGATCGAATGCGGAGTAGGAAGTCGCTCCCAAGTTTACACTCGGTGGTCGTAAATTTCCCGAAACAGCCGAATTCAAGTATCGGTCAGTGGAGTGTCTCGGTTCTTCAGCTCAGCTCAGCTAGCAAATCGCCTGCAAAAAGGGTGGTGTTGTCAGTTTCCAGCTCCTCGGAGAAGCAATGATCTGGTATGGTGGGATGTCGTGAGGGAGGAAGCTGGTGGTGATTAAGGTTTATGGTATTGGAAAGAAGATGGCAGGGTGGTGGATGTGGTGGTCGCATCAACTTTGGTTTGTTGGGTTTTGGGATTGGGGTAGAGCGAGTCGAATTGTGTCCAGTCCAGGCACGAGTAGGAGGGGACTGGGAACATGCTGGCTGCACTGATGGGCCGGTGCTCTGGGGGGGAGTGAAAGGGGCCGCCTGCAGGTGCAGTGAATAGAGTGGATGGGATGCGAACTCACCGAGTCAAGTTGTCGTGGAGAAGTGGAAAGTGCGTGGAAAATTACGACACAAGCCGCACGGGGTATCTCTGCAGGGATATAGGGGGAAGGTGCGTGTCGTGCGATTGCTCGATCAATGTCGACGTCAACAATAAACAACGAATCGATGTCGACTTGTCGCACCGAGGCTAGCGAGGTACTGAGCAGGAAGGATGAGGTGCAGCAAGAAAAGATCTTGGGCTAAGATGGAGCGGTGCTGGCTGGATGGAGGAGGGAGGATTGCCACACGCGATTTGCCTTGGTCAAAACCTAGGTCTTGGTAGAAGATAAGGTGGGAGGAAGGAGGAAGACGACGTGGAGGGACGACGAGATTCCTGAAGCAAAATTGGACGAGGACGGCAAGACCAGACCACAAGACCAGAGGAAGGAGTGAAGGGACGAAGACGGGAGGGCAGCAACCTGGAAGGAGGGGGACCGGAAGAGGGCAACGGGAACCTTAAGATACTCGGAGCTGAAGGGGCAAGAGCGAGCGGACGGCCGTGAAAGATTCGTCGTAATGCCGGGGTATTGCATCTGAATTTTCGAAACGAGACTGCGGTGGGAGACTTCGAGACACAACTTTGCGGGTTTGATGGGAAAATCGAAGCCACAAGTGGGGCAATTGGGTACAGGTACTTCCACTTCCGCCCACTCGACCTCAACTCCAAAACAATAAATTGGTCCCCCGCAAAGACCGACAGCGACGGGATGAACTCAGACAAGTCAGCCAGTCTCTTTCAAAAATGCATAAATACCTAAAAGCGACGCCATGCCTTCATTCTTGCTTCATCTTTCTGATCTCTTGGAGTTGGACGCTGCTCTGATCTCCCACTGACATTTCAACCCCGCCAAACGGTATCGCTATCGAGGCCAATATTGCCATTCGCTCCCGCCTATCCAAGACGGTGGATGGCATCAGGGTAGGATTCGCCCTTCAGATTCGGCAAGATTTGGGAACCTTTGGGGTTCGTTAATTGGAGAAGCCAGGGGCAAGTGCCAAGCCTGTCACGAAAGTGGGCGGAAAGTGAGGGGTGGATTTAGCCAAGCGATGCCATTTATGGGTCCCAATTGAGAACTGTCAGCGATCATCCAATCATAGAGGTCGATTCCCATTGGGACGGGATCGTTGGGGAAGGCCCACTGCTCCAATCACAATGCCAGGAACCGAAGCGACTGCCCAACCACACATTTGCCAATCGTCAGCTTCGTACGCCGTATACACGACCTCGTTCTTACAGCTTTTTGTTGTGTCCACAAAGTTCTCATGGCAATTGATTTCTTCTCGACGTCTACTTTCATGGACCAAAGACATCGATTTTGTTGCTCGGACTTGGCCCAGGAATCGCCCGTTACGTATCGATCGATGCTCTTGTCTCATGAGGCACGGCCCAAGTCCGGATGCAGTCATTTCCACGCCGCATACATACGTAACTCAGAGTAGGTGTAATCATGACATTTGTGGCCGGTCTGTTTTTTACGTTATTAAATGCCCTTCTGCTGTCGTCCTTCCTTTTACTTCCATCTTCGTTCATATCGGTATGATCGCCCGCCTGCTTCTTGTCTTATACCATACCGCATCACAGATGATGTCTCTGTCACAACCGCTTGCATTCTTCCAAATCCAACCTCCAGCCAACATTTCCTTTTCTCAATCCAAACACGGATTCAGCAACAACAACCAAATCATGGGGGCAGTGGACCTTGACTTCCCAAGTTCTCTCTAGCTTGTCCGCGGGGCTCCGGCATCCAAAAGACCGGCCGACCGAGAGCTGACGTCTGGTGCGACAGGGACGCATGTAACCTCCGTCCAATACCCCGGTGGAACGTGGGGAAAACGGGAAGACAATGACTTGAAGATACCAACACAAGGACAACATCGGCGATAACAGGCTTCCAAAACGAACACTGGCGGCTGACTGAATGATATGCTCGTCCTCTCAATGAGGCTGACAGATATCGGTTTAGTCTCGTACATACGGCGCGCCGAAGTCAATGTCCGATGATGAAAAGTCACCGAAAGTCACATACATGGTACATCTCACAGCGCGGCGCCGCATCAAAGCACCGATGGCACTAAAGTCCGGGCTATCAGGGTGCACCACCACCCCAAAGTGGCGTCGGGTGGGTCACAGCGTAACGACATGTATGAAAATTACGATGAGATCTCCGGTACGTACCCCCAAGATTTGTTGGGTTCGCAAAACCTTCTGCGGAAACCCCCCGACAAGGCCGAACCTCCGCGCGCGAGAAGGAGGGTTGAACACAGCATTGATTAAGTCTTGCCCTGAAAACAACCAAAAAATCCTCCACTGAGGGGTTGAGGCGGCCAAGGATGTCCGCTGGCGAGTTTCAGCGCCTTTTCAGGGGATCTGCACAGCAGCAAACGAAAATGTTAGTGCGGGCGTTGGGCCCCGCAGATCCCCAACATGTTGTCCGCGCCCGCGGGAACGGCACCCTTCGCCCTAACAAGTCTGCTTTTGCTGCCTTAAAATCAACCCTTTGGCCCGAGCGCATATTTGCTTCTTTTGTTGACGGCACAGAGATCGAAGTTTTCCTTGATATCGAAATGGTTCTGACTCGCCAAAATGATGGACTTGACAACTCACTATATTGGACCCCCCACAGCCATTTGAACCTCCTCCGCAAAAGGGGGCGGCGTTTGATCGATTCGCGGCTTTCTTTCTGATCGGTGATCCGTGCGCAATAGCAAAAATTCCATGCGCCAGGGGCTCCCAGACGTGCAGAATCGCCAACAGTTTCCTGATCTGGGGATCGTTGTCAAAGCCCGCGGAATCCGAGGAAGAGACGAACGGTGTTTTGACATCGATACGCGAGAACAATATCACTCTTTTCTACGAGGTCAATGTTAGCTTCACGGTTTTGGTTCGGTACTCGCCAAATTCCCTCAACAGCCCAGCTCCTGGCCACACATCCGAACAGGATAACGTATCTGTGCGACAACCACATCGGCGGCTTTTTGAGACTCGTGCACCCAGCAAAAGAGCCCAGCACACTGTGGATGGAAGACCCCATGTCGGGCCGCTCCGTCATCCCTTGCATGTTCGTATCGTTCGCTCCCATCGTAGGTACAACTGTCTCAACGGGTAGAGGGCCTCTCATTATGACTCGCCATAACCTCGTCATCCGTCTTTACCACAGACAATGCCCCAGAAAATAACCATCATCCACCAAGAACTGAAAGTATTAAACGTCTCCAAAAGTCAAGTTCCAGATCTTCCCACGCAGAGGCTAAGAAGGCCCGTCCCGACTTTGATGTCGTGTCGTCCATCCCCTGGTCCCCCGGATTTTAGGTTCGTGATGACCCACTTTGCGTCTCTCAGTTTGACATCAAAATCGTACGATTTTCTCTTCTAGCCCAGCCCTACCAACTACCGTTCTACCGCCCTCCCGGGACTATCACATGCTGTTGAATGTGCAACACGCGCGGGATGATGAGCGACAGAATCACGGTGAGAGTGTGGTTAGTTCAGCCCTATGAAGCAAACGTCGGGTGATGTGCAGTCGTGTCGTAAAAGGGACGTATTAAAGTTGACGAAGGAACGGTGCTCAAGTCGAGCATTATTTTGGCATGCGAAAGAGGAAGCGTCGGCTACTTTTCACTCTCTACCGGCGCTCACTTATAGGGAGGTCTATTTAAGTTTCCGAGTCAATTCTTCCAGATTCCTCCTGTAGAATATTCACAACAACAAGTGTGGCTGCTCTTTGATTAACAAAGTCGCCATCTACCGCCTCACATCACCACTCACCAGACCCTGCGAGTGCTCCTTACCTCAATCATCACAAAAGCAGAGTCGCAGCGACAATATTGTACATTGACTGTTTTTTCCATCCAGATGTCTCCAGACATTTTGGATCTATACTATGATAAGGTTGTTTTGTGCCATATGTGGTGTTCCGATGATCGCAAGGCGTTAACCACGAGGTTTATCCCACCATTACTCAATCACACAAACACTGTTCGCTCTACCTCGCTCACTGGGCGATTTGATTGGAGGTGTTGGGCCGCGTTTACGCTATGGGCAACACGTAATAGTTACTGGCAATAAGCCTCGGTTTGCCCTCGGATTCATGGTTTTGGTGGACAGTTAGGGCAATGCTCTTAATTTTGTACGCTAGATTCACCGATGCGGCACGTCTCATGCCCTACGGGAGGCGGAAGTAGACGTTAAAAATAACAACAACAACAACAACAACTGTTCGCTCTGCACAACCCAGTCTTGTAAAGTACATAAGTACACAATTATGCTTGTACAAGCACATACGACCATACCCACTGGAAAACTCGGGATCCCGTCCGCTCTCCCATAGATAAGCCAGTGAGGGCCAGACTAGTAGTTGGGTCGGTGACGACCAGCGAATCCCTGGTGTTGTATGTTTTTTTTGCCGTCTTTTCAGTTGTTTCGCAATCACTTTGTCGGCTTATCGTCGCTTGCATCTCGCATAATTTTTGGCTTTATCAAATCACAAGAAACAAGCATCGAACACGGAGGATTTCACCTCGAACTTTGTTATATCCAAGAAGAAAGTAGTAGATTTTAGGGTAGTGTGGTGTTGTTGGTTAAGAAGAAGTATAGGAATCCTAGCGAAATGCACCTTTTATCCACCGTGGTACACAGGCCACGCCTTCCATTATATGCAGGTGGCTAAACTTCTTCCTTTC
>RAON01000144.1:0-80557 GCA_009805295.1 Neurospora sp. FGSC 6877 | reverse complement strand
AGAGGGCGCACAGAGATGCTCACTGGCAACGGGCGCTCACGGTGAGCAGGCAAAACAAGGACGAGCACTCAAGGTATAAAGAAATGACTGGAGAACTCAGATTGTCAGATAGTTCGACAGTAGTCAACAGATCATTATCATTGAGACTATTATAACGCCACCATACTTGTTGTGAACCCTTTGGCTTCACCGAACGTCTTCTGATAGTATTAACCTTCAGCTATCCCACTTAGGCAGATCAGACTTCCGTTCGTCACACTCACGGAGTAACATACCCGTGCCTGGAGATACTATGTGCACGAGGAGCAGTGAGCATGATGACATATCTGAGAACAACGGGCAAGATGGCAAATTTCCAGGAGCAAGTTGACCTGCTAAAGTTTGCTTAGATGGGTGTCTACCATGATGCGCTGGAGCCCATCGCGAACATGCTGGCGTATGCCATGGACACTCGGCCTGCCGGTGTCTCGATCGACCCAGACCTGAACAAACTCGCCGACTGACTTAACCTGGTCGACGCCCTTCTCAAAGAGGGCAATCTCATAGGTGACACTGGAGTTGCCAATCTTGTTAACGCGCAGGCCAAGCTCAGCGCAGGCGGGAAACGCAATGGAGGCGAAGTAATCGTTGTGACTGTGGACAACCATGCCATACTGGGGGGACGAATCGGGCTTGAGACCACAGAATTCGAAGAGATAGCTGTTGATGATGGAATCGTAAAGGAAATTGTAGATAGCATTATTCATATGTTGGTACATGTCGTTGTCACTCCTGTGCCAATAAGTTAGCACTGGATCGGGACTTTGCATAGGACAGCAGCAACTTGCCATCGCGTGCGATATTCGAGAAAGTAGGGGTATTCAGCCCTTGTACGGCTTTTCAACTGGTCGTAAGCGCCCATGGCGTGACTGTAGCTTGCTTGGATGCTGACAGCGGACTTCGAATGGACCAGATGTGAGTAAGGGATGAGGTTGAGGAGTGAAAGGTGATGGATGAAGTGGTGGTTTGGCAAGCTCAAGTGAGGACGGAGGCGGGTACTAGCTTCACTACCCCAGACTATGTGTTACCGAGGCTCCTACATAGGTACACTCTCGGCTATAGATCCCGATGCACCTATACTCGGATTGGAAACGCGACGATGGCTACAAACGGGTAGGCGTACTAAGTAGTCCAACGTCAACAACAAACTTAATACAGGCGGCGTAGGATGAAACATACAGTGCGTATGCCTAGTAGGCCAGTAGGTATGCACGGTACGTATATGTAATGTAACGTGTACGTATGTTAAGGCGTATCGCGGGTAAGTACGGTATTAGGGATAGGGAACCTGAGGCCCCGCAAGAGGAGAGTTGGTACTGTTAACATTAAGCGGGTGCGTTACATATATGTGCTAACACTGTCAGGCAAGCTATTGCGCCAGATCGGGTAACGCTACCTATACACTACGGTGCGATACTGCAAGCATGTCCATCCGTCTGAAATTTGTCTTAGGTCCGTCCCATATGCTCGCCAGACTACCTACAAACATAATACAATATAACACAACACAACATACCATCACGTCGTGTTCATTTCGTTCCGACTGGAGATCCGGCTCTCCATCCTCCCTTTACTGTTTTGTCTGACGACCACCAAGCAAGCCATCGCCAACCTGGCTTCTTGTCGCTCCTCCGCTGCTGCACTGCTCGTGCCGTTCGCATCATTAGCATCGCTGGCACGGTTGCTCCCAGGCACGAGACGGAAGATGGCGGCCACAGTCGCGACAAGCCTCGTCACAGACAACGAAACACCGTCCCTTACCCCCGACCCCCCGCCGGCTGTTGAAGTGACGGATGCGGCGACCATTTGCCCGGCCGCTGAACCTCCCGCTGTCGCGATCACTCCCTCTGATCCCTGGCCCCGGCCCTACTATATCGAAGATGGCCTTCGCCGCGTCGTGCCGTACCATTACACCTACAACACGTGGTGCAAGGAGCGTTGGCGCGGTCGCAAGCTGATGGAAATATTCGAGGTCGAATTCCGGGACCGGCCGGCCGAGTATTACCGTAACGCCGTTGAGGCCGGCCTGGTTGTCGTCAATGGCAAGGCTGTCGGTCCCGAATATGTCCTCAAGAATGGTGACCTCATCTCCCATACCACTCACCGTCACGAGCCTCCCATCACAGCCGAGCCCATTCGCGTGATTCACGAAGACAATGACCTGATTGTCATCAACAAGCCGTCCGGTGTCCCCGTCCATCCCGCTGGCCGCTACAACTACAATTCTGTCGTTGAGATTATCAAGTCCGAGAGGGGACCTGATTTCTTACCCCGTCCGTGCAACAGACTTGACCGGCTCACCAGCGGTATCATGTTTCTTGCCAAGAATCAGCGTGCGGCCGAACGTCTCGTTGCTCAGATCTCTCAGCGCAGTGTCCGCAAGGAGTACATCGCCAGGGTTGTTGGCAGGTTTCCCGATGGCGAAGTGGTTTGCGATCAACCCATCCTTCAGATTTCCCCCAAACTAACCCTCAACCGTGTGCGTGCCAACGGCAAGGCGGCACGAACCGTTTTCAAGCGCCTGGCCTATTATCCTCCCGTTGACCCGCCTGCCAAGGGTCAGACCGAACAATGGGCCATGCCGGGCGCAGAGCAAACGGCGCAGAGGAGGGGTGAAGGAGAAGGATATTCCATTGTCCGCTGCCTTCCCGTTACCGGAAGGACTCATCAAATCCGGGTTCATCTCCAATTCTTAGGTCACCCCATCCAGAACGACCCGATCTATGCCAATCAAAAGGTCTGGGGGTTTGATCTGGGCCGTAACGATGCCGACGCAGCTCGGAACAGTGACGAGGATATCATATCCCGTCTCTCCCGGATGGGCAAGGAAGACGTTGCTGATGCGGTTGCCTATTATGACGAGATGGTGGACAACTACCATAAGAAGAAGGCCGAAAAGATGTCTGGTCAACTGTGTGACGTCTGCCAGACACCGCTCTATACGGACCCTGGCGAGCAAGAGCTTTCGCTCTGGCTTCACAGTCTCAGATACGAGGATGCTGACGGAGCATGGAGCTATGTGAGCCCCTTACCCGCCTGGGCGTTACCTCCGAGTGGCATGACAGGACCGACACAGGTAGGCGGAATGGAGGATCTTGTAAGCGCTGTCGAGGCAAGCTCAATATGAAGAGAAAAACCCGCGGAGGATGTTGATTACCCGGACACTGCCCATGACTCGTCCCCCGGGACAGTTACCTTTGGTTGCGCTCTTGAAGAGATAGTTCAGGCAAACTGCCAAGTCGTGGCTTAGAGAGTCGTTGGCAAACTCTCTGTGAGGTTGTGCCTCGTCTGGGACTCTGGGTAAGAACCAACAAGTTACACAAGCACTGAAGACGATCTATTGCAGATTATCACCATCATCTTTCCACCGTGATCTCCATGCTGGTGGAGACTACGAGATCAAGGAATGGTTTCAGAAGGTATGCTTGATGCGCGCGGGGACCCCTGATGCCATTCACACCTGTCTTCCACTACCGGTGATCTTCGCATGGTCCTAACCGCGTGTGGCAGATCAATGATATAGCAACGTGTGGGGTCGATCCGGGTGCGCCTATTCGGTGCCTGTTTGTTCTGTGCTTGCAACTGGGCGCATGCACTACGTAGGTTAGTAAGGTCTCAACTACATACTCTCACCGCGCGCAAACTCTTCTCAATACTGCTACTATGTCGTTTTCTGAAGCCATATTGCTGTCCCACGCCCACTCGCCTCCGACAGACATGCTCAACTGCCTCAACTAGTGGCTCCCGAGTCTCGAAACGTATCCCGTCGGGTCACGGATGTGAGACCTGGCCCCCCGAGGTGTGCGAAAAATAGTTCGAACATACTTGCACTAAAACATACCAGATAGTGTTCAGTCTTTTTTTTTTGCACACCTCGCCCCCTTTCCCACTCCTTGCCCGCGTTCGCCGCTTTTAGGAGATTTCGGCTCGGGCTTCGGTCTTTAGGTGGTCCATGCTAGTCTGGTCCTTCACGCACTAACGTATAAGGGACGCAGGGTTTGAGCGAGTTCCCAAGTGGGGAACACTTTCAAGGCACTGTGTTTCAAGCCTTCCACCATAGTCCTAGCTGCACCGTCTGTTGTGGTCCCAGACCTCTGATGCACGTAGCGTGCCAAGCGTTCGTTCGAAAGTGACGGTGGCAGACATTCCACAACCATCTTATGTTCTGGAATGTAATATGATGTCTATCACCCAGAGGCGCAAGGTGGGAGATACAACCACAACAAAGTATTTGGATTCGTGTCACCGCTCCTGTGGTCTTTTCTTTTTCTTTTTTTTTTTTTTTTTTTCCCTGATGTCCTTGGTTGGTTCGAGGGAGCATCAGATCGCTAGCCGTTCTTTCTGGTGTTGTGTCTTGCTACCGTTTGGAGACTGCCTCGACGACGTAGCCATACTGTCAGACCCTCAAGCTTGCCAGTGTTTAAGTTTGTCTAGTGCACGCGGTATAGATTTTGAAGATATTCCGAGCTACGCGCACAGCACTTAGATTTTCTAGACGTTGTCACCAGACGCTAGGTCGGTACTGGGGCGTGCTATGCAAGGCTCTTGGCCCAACATTGCGCTCCAGCATAGCGTGAAAGTCTAAAATTTGGGCCTCAAAGTGGACCCGTCAGTCGAAAGGGTACGTATCCTCGTAACTCAAGGCCACAAGGGCTTGGCAAAGATAAACTTTTATGCTGTTCGCAGTATTAGGAGGTTACCAATATCTTAAATCCTCGTTCCTTCACTCGTCCCACAATGCCCCCTTGGTGATAAGCCGCCCACAATTACAGCAAAGCAATCATCACAAACTGAAAGGAGGGAGTACACTACACAGTAGGTTCCGACCTTCACTATCCCGGCCTGCTGAACGCAAATCAATAGTCTACCGGCCGGCACTCATTGCAGGGGGAGTGCCGTGGTCTCTAACCAAACAAGGGTTAGCGCCGAAGCCTCATACGTATCAACTGCATTTGCAAAGGGTGGTTGTTAGACGGCAGTATATAAAGGTATTATATAAGAGACGAAAGAGTCGGAAGGCACTTGGGGTCATCCATTCTCTCTGCCGCGTGCCTGTCTCTGGGCAGAGGCCGCTCAGGCCTGGGAGAGGAGGACTGGCGGAGGAATGACCGGCCTAGAGCACCGTCCGCCTCGCCCCTGTCAGCTCGTCCGTGGCCCGGATCCCAATGTCTAGTCCCCAAGTCTCCGAAACCGACTGGAAGGGGAAAGTGGAAGCAAAGGCTCAAGGCATCTGGCGCACAGACTGGGGCTTCTAGTCCATACTCCCGTGATCCCGATCTTTCAAGACACCTTGACCACCTTCCCCACCTTTGGAAGGGCACCTTTCAAGAGTGGAAGTGTGTACATGTAGACCCAGCAAGACCAGGGGTTCCTTCCTATTCACCCTTGTCTCTTTGGCGGAGCCCGTCTCTGATCACAGCCTGGACTACGCTTCAACGCTGTGCTGTATTGTTATAAGTGGGCATCCCGCGAGAAACCTTCCCTTGGTCCCATCCGTCCACTTGCTCCGGCTTTATCTAGCAACGAACCATATCTATTTCTTTTCATCACTCTCATCTCGAGCAAGGCAGAACTACCAAGAACAATCATTCAGCCTTCAAGACAACGTCGATATAGACATACACACAAACGTCCTAGTACAGTCACGCATATCGACACAACAACCACTAACTCAAGATGGCTCGGTCTCCTCCTGCTGCCACTACCGGGGAAAGTAAGCCGGCTACGGTGAAGAGGAAAGGTAAGTGCTGAATAGCATCCTCCCCTGGGAAATCCTCCGTGAAGCTTTCTGACACTTACCTTTGGTTGCGGACACAGGCACGAGAAGCGTCTCTACCCTCACGCCTTCACAGCTAGCTAGGAAGCGAGCAAATGATCGGGAAGCGCAACGCGCAATAAGAGCTCGCACCAAGGAGCTCATTGAAAGGCTACAGCGCGAATTGGAAGAATCGAGGGGAAGGGAGAACCGCGATGGAATGGTTCATGAACTGCTGCAGAAGAACAAGGCATTGGAGCACGAAGTGCGAACATTAAGGGAAGCCCTTGGCATTGGGAACCGTCCGTTTCCTCAATCTGGTAAGCCAGTTTTTCTCTTTTTTTTGGACTTATGCGGTCATTCCAGTGGTTTCGATCTTGTCCCAAAGGCTAACCCATTGTGAATAAAGGCTACGAGGTGGATGGGTTGCAAACTTCGCCAGCAGCAGTTCCAGCCCGCGGCGCATGCTACCCCCAAGGCTCCACGGACTATGGTGCACCGACAAGCTTTGGGTCATCTTACCTCCCTACTCCTGAACCTTGTGAGACATGGCCTCCGGTGGTCCCCGTCTCTTCAGTAACTGTTTCTTCAGTGGTGTCAAGTCCGTCTTCATCCACGGGGCATCCTGATGAGTACGTGGCTAGCCATGTCCCCACAAGCGTTCCTTCTTCCTTGATGGACTCCTCTGTAATGGGCCAAGCTACGGGAATCTCTTGCTTGGACGGCATGAAGGTCAACTACGAGGACATTGAAACTGGTGAGTAGCCCTCGAGGTTTTTGGTCGATGTCTTATGTGCGCGTGTTTACTGACACGGCTTAGACCGCGGATACTGTCCGACCAGCGTTCCACAGCCGCAATCCTCGTATCTCCCCCAGCAGTCCTGGTCTATGTACCCCACACCAACCTATTATCCACAATCTCCTACGGTTTGATGCCATATCGGTACAAATATTCGTTTTTGAGGCCAATCAGCCTGTCGCGGACAATCAGTGTTGCGGACGGGCAACCTGCGAGACAACAGCTACAACAACACCAACTCTTTGGACAACTATTACAGATACAGACGACGACCATCAACGTCGATAAAAAGGCCAACGACGCGCAATGTTCTACGCAGTTCCTACATTTGCGTAGGCAGTTTGTGTGGGAAGGCCAGTCCGCCTTCCCAACTCGTTTGAAACACACAGATCTCGAAGCGTTCACTTTTTTTTTTTTTTTTTTTTTTTTTTTTTTTTTTTTTTTTTTTTTTTTTTTCCATAACTCCGGAGCATTTCACCTTGTTTCCCATCCTTTTCTCTCCAACAGAGGACCACGGAGAAAAGATGATGTATTTCTGCGGACGGGATCTCAATTTTCTACGGGTTATTCGGTTTGTATCCCTACCTGTTTCACTTGCTCAAAAAGGGGGCAGATGGGATGGGTCAAGACTATGAGGGAGGGGCAAGCACCCCTTCCACTTTGACACCGGCTGGCGGGAGTAACGGTTCACGAAAACGCATCACTTGGCGCATTATGTTGGTCTTTTTTCTTTTTTCTTTTTTTCCTTTGGTGGGCGGATATATAAAGAGATTATAGATGGACGGCAATGGCATGATCGGCCGGTGGGGTACGTATACCCTCTTGGATGGAGTTCGGTTGGAATATGATTGTTTTTTCGGCGTCTATGGCGTTTTCATGGTTAGACTCTGTGTAGAAAAAGGCTGCTTTCCCTTTGTGTACATAGTATGCAGTATGTTTTATGACACTCGAATGACCACGAAGCTACTGGGTTCTCAGTGTCAAAGAGATCTCCCTCGCCGTTTTGTAAGCAGCAATAAGTGAGGAAAAGGGAACATATTTCGTGGTTACGGAACAGGAGATTTAAGATCTGGAGCACATCACCACGCAAGTACAGAAGCACTTAGAAGCCCTACCATTGTGGTTTTGGTGTGGGCGGAGACGTGGATGGGCCTTCGGTCTGAAGCTCAGGAGCTTCAACAGTCTCTGACCGCACTGACCGCACTGGCCGACGCCGTCGGATACGTCATGTGTTAGGCTCTCCTTCCTCGGAGTAAGTAGCACCTAGCATGATCCCGAAGTTGTTTTCAGGTAGCGTAAACTATAGCGAGGTACGAGGGCGTCAAGGTAGTACGGGGAGTGGATGGTTAAGCAAGGGTCCCTGGTCCTATTTTTAGCGCTGGATTTGGACAAGCAGCACAAGGGCGAGAGATTCACAAACTCTGTAGCAACTGCTGCACGCGATTGGCCAATGGGTTCCAGCATGGAAGGCGCACAGAAAAGGCAAAGAGCAAAAAAAAGTGGCAGATGGAAACATTAGCGGAACTCTTTCCTTCAAGGAGCGACCGCTTTGTGGGTCGTGGTGAGTGGTTTTCTCCTTTCTCTGCGTCCCCATTCGGCATCAAGGCCAGCGGAGCTCGGGGCCCCAGAGAACTGGCGATGGCTCAATCAAGGGAGGCCCATGTTAGCAAAGAGTGGCTTTGAGTGCGAATACTCGAGAACTGCAAGCACAGTAGCGCGTACGTAGGCTGGCGAAGTAGTCAAATCCAAAGGGGTGCCGAAAGGGCACTTCGGGCTCGGAGTTTACCGGGCTGTTGCCCACTCGGGCATGAAATGCTGTGGGTAGTGCCGAGCGCGACTGGCTCTAGCTCACGTCGCCGAGGTATGCCTGAGCCAAGAGGATACCAGACACATGGTGAATCTGGTGATGTTTGGTTAGGATTTGTTGTTGAGAGGACCACAAACTGCATGATGATTCCAACTTGGAGACCACGCACGGATCCACAGAGGTACAAGTAGAGTGTGCCTATGCCAGGTACACTTGCACCAGAGAGATTGGTGCTCGGACTTCTACGTGCACAGTCGAGACCATCCAGCCCTGCTGGAGGAAGCTAGTATCCATGGGGAAAGGACAGACGGGTGGTGCGTACACTACTATGTACTATGTAGGCGCCTGGCCTTGTAGACCTTGAAATGGAATCAGTCCAAAAGTTTCGGCGGGCGAATTCGAGAACCCAAGGAATACACGCGCCGTGTTACATGTGTATCAGAGGCAAGTTGGCGCTCTATGACTGGCCAACGCACCAGAGAGGTTGCCGGTGCTGTGGCGCTTGACGGGGCCAATGGAACTGGCAAATGGCCAGCTCGTGGGGAACCCCTGGAAGGCCTTGATGCATACTCTTTTACTAACTACGTAGGCAGACTAGGTAAAGGCAGGCATGCCGGCCCTGTTACTTCCCAGAGCCTCACTAGAACGGGCTTGCACCTGCCGGGAAGATATCAAAGCGAGGACGTAGAGATACCTCTAGATAGACTACACCGCATAGCTAAAAGCCCACCACCACCACGCTGAGAGTCCTGGGTTCATGCTCGTGAATTGCGTCAGACGAGTCATTTAAAACAAGTTCGTCTCAGAAACGGGCCACATGTAGCTCATGGCCACTGGCCCACAAATTTAGAGAACACTTTGAGCAACTACACGTTAGAGAGTGCCAAACATTTGGAGGACGAACTGGGCGATTACCCTGACATGTTTGATCAGCAAATATCATTATTACACTAGTGCCTGTCCACACCCCCACAATCACCACGAACTTCTTTTTTCTTCGTTAATCTCAGTGGAATGCATTGACCGGACAAATGGGAGAGGTGTTAAGGTTGGAATATGAGATTTTGATATACACGCATGTACAATCTTTTGAGAGGCCATAGCAGCTGATGGGATTGGGCGACATATGCACAGTAATGGATACCTGCTCATGCTCTATGCCCACAGCCTCCATCCCGGTTTCTCCGCCTCTACCCCGACCTCTCACGCACCGAGGCGAGGACGGGGAGGACGGGGGGGCGGCGGGACTGCGGGACTGCGGGACTGGGAGTACGGGGAGTACGGGGATGATACGGAGACGGAGACGGAGAGGGCACATGGTGGAGGCAGCCTCCTGGGTGTGGTGGCAGGGTGGTTCATGTGGTCTCGGAGGCAGCAAGATTCAGGAGAGGGACGACGGACGCAGGGGACGTGTAAAAAGGCAGACAGACGGTGGGCGTTGGACGTGAACGTGGATGCAGGTGGAGGCGTGCACAGCTACTTAGTGCTCGCGATTAGACCGCAGCGCGAGAGGACCATTAAGACACTGAATTTTTCCTCTGTTCGTCTCCTGGTCGCCCTTTGGAAGAAACAGGGTTGTTGTTCCTCCATCGCAAGCGCATCTGCATTGGCGCATGGTGCATGGTAAGGACCCCCATCTCTGCGATGCAGTTTCTGCTCGAGCCTCGAGAAGGCCGATATCCACCCAATATCGCTGCCAGCGATCTCACTAAAGGTCCTGAAAGGTAGAGGTACTGTGTGGATTTCATGTCGGGCTCCATCTTTCCGAGACCCTTCCTCATCTGTCTCTTGAACCTACCTACCGCCTCTGCACACTGTGGGCGTTAGCGGCCGTCTTTAGTCTACTACAGTAGTGCAATGACCCCGTAGGTACGACCCAGGCCTATCTTTTTTGAGCTTCTCCCATTCTCACGTCCTCTTTCCGCAGTATCTAACACTACCGAGACTACAACCCAGAATCTCGCCAAGGGCCGGAGCTGACCCTTGAGATCTACATGCCGATCAAACTGAGGTCGGATGTACGTCCGGTGCAAATATAGCCCCCGTGGTACATATGTACTGTGTACGGTGTAGACATCTTGTGAGATCACGAACAACGAGAGCAAGCGTGCATACGGTTGATTGAGTATAATGCGTATGCTATGGAGAGAGGGGGGGAGATTGGCGAGTTTAGAAGGCTAGAAAGTGGTGCGGTCTGGGTAGGGCACGGTGGGTACGGTACAGAGTATGTGACTCTCGGCCGCCCCAGTGCCTGCAGGACCCACCAACACATATACCTATCTGCATTTGTAAACTTTTCGATAGACTTGATCGTTGTACGTACACTATCGATACGGTGGGGAACTAGGAGAGGTAGTGCAGGTAAAGGGAAACGACGGGAAGTGCACAGCAGGACATGGGAGGACCCCCCCCTTATCCGATGTGGCTCAAACCCGGACAGATTTCGGAGACGCGCAAAGCGAGGAGACTTACGCAGTTGGACGAGCGGTGGGTTAAATCCCTCGCGCATTGATGCCATAATATCTCTTTTAAAGTTTTTATGACACTGCTACCATTCCCAAGAACAAACCCCTCGAGAACATCTAACGAACAACCAGTTACGTAGGCGACTAGTAGGTATACCTACAAGCCTACCATGTGCGTGTCTGTCTACGTACGCGTGCTCGACGTATCCGTTAGCACTCTACCTCTACAGTCTACGCATTACATCTCGCATGGCAGCGCTGTTTCAGTCCATCTCCTCAACCCACAAGGCGCCGCCGCCGCCACTTGGACATGCTAAAACCCAGGCTATAACGGACAATCCCCGTGCTTTGTTTTACCACCTCTCTCTTTCGCCTTCATGTTTAATCAGGAAATATTCCTCTTGTTGCTCCTGCCTGTGCTGAAGAAACTCGTCCTGGCCAGGAGCCCCAGGACAATGCGATGACCGCTCCCGTGCGCGGCCCGACCATGGCCCCTATCGGAGCATCGGCTACTTGTGAGGCCCAAAGAATCCGGCCGGATCTTCATTCCCGCCTGCGGACTCTTTGCCGACCAGGTTATGTCTGTCAACATCACATCTTGCGGCTCAGGGTTGGAGCTGATCCGCAAATGAGGAGGCTCAGAGGGTTAGCTGAGGGGCAGACTAGCCCGAAGCAGATAGAAGAAAGCCGTTGCGGCACCGATGCTGTCGCTGATCGGTGGGGGGAAGCGGGTTGGATGATAGATCATCCGGTGACGCAACCGAACAGTCAGTCACTTCATTCGACCTCGTCAGTATGATGTTTTGACATGGCCTGCATGGCTGTCTTGTCGGTTGTTTGGGACCACCACCGCCCATAGAGGTTAGTCTTCCTACGACGTCCAGGCTGACAACGCCTTGGGCATATCTTATCCGTGGCTGTAAGTGGCGTCACGCTGTGCCCGGATGCTACTGTACTTGTAGTGGGTAAAGAGAATCTGGCGGCACGTAGCTCTAGAAGGAGGTAGTATGTGTTGTGCGTTTTCCATCCCCTTGAGTTTACACATCTACACATCCGTATCGGCTGCCAAGTTGTCTCGCCATTCTTTGCATGCTCAATCTTCCGAGTTGCCTGTCTTAAGTGTGAAGCGGACCCCTAAGCTTGCACCCTGTCCCGCTCAACTCTCACGGCTACCTTACGCAGCACTTTGGATTGGACGTGGGGTGGCCGTTAACCGATAACAAGTCAGTCTAAACGATACTACCCCGACTCTGGTACCGCGATCTATGATCCCGCAGCAAGTCCCTGACTCTCTTCCTACGCCGTACAGTACCCGGCTGATCTGACGGGACCCGACTCGTGCACTCTCCACAGCGGCTACTTCCCGTAATCTTCCCGCCCGGTCCAGATGGTTTATGGGCCCGAAGCTGGAGAGCCAAGTGGGGTCAACCGCTCCGGTTCCCCATATCCGGATGTCCCCGGACCCCACGATGCCGCACCTGGCTTTGGTGCCTGTCTTGCGGATGCGGATGCGGGTGCGGGTGCGGGTGCTAAGGCGGGGGAGGCGGAGGCCGGGACCGGGAGGCTGTCTTTGATCACCACCCTTGACCACCGGGAATCGTCACTGAATCATGGGCATGGGTCCCGAGGCGCTCCCGTCACAATGTCCGGCGTGGCTACAGACACGGTTACCGAGAGAACCATCGAGTCTGCACCCCAGCGGCATCTCGCCGGCGCGAAGGCTGTCTCATGGAGGGACCTACCCCGGAAAGACCAGCTTATCGTCATCACTCTCGCTAGGTTGAGTGAACCGCTTGTCCAGACCTCTCTTCAGGTAGGCTCTTCGAACTTCATTGTGCAGCGGTTCATCCATTGCTGATTGTTGGTTATATCGAGTCCTATATGTTCTACCAGCTGAAGTGGTTCAATCCCGACCTTCCTGACTCCACCATTTCCAGCCAGGCTGGCATTCTTCAGTGAGTCTCTTCTCCCCCACTCGTGATCAAAGAAAATCTGCCATGGATTGCCGTAGCGATGTGTAAGCGGTTACTGTTGCTGATTCTGCGATTCCGAATCAGTGCCAGTTTTACAGCTGCTCAATTCCTCACCGCCATGTTGTGGGGGCGAGTTGCCGACTCTCCTCGGTGTGGCCGCAAAACCGTGCTTTTGATCGGTCTCGGTGGTACCAGTAAGTTTTTGGTAACCACTTCAACTGATGTTCTCATCATTCAGCAGTTTCTGTCCCTGTCTTCGTGCTTCTGCTAAATGTATTTTTCATAGTGCTATCATGCGTCGGGTTCGGCTTCTCAACTTCGTTCTGGGAAGCCCTTCTCTTCAGGTCTCTGGGTGGAATCACGAACGGGAACATAGGCGTTCTCAGAACCATGTAAGTAGAATAAGATTGGCCCGGATAAGCTATCATGCTTCCTTCCGTGCTAACCTCCGGATCCCGTGCTGACATGTCTTACTTGTAGGATCAGTGAAACCGTCAAGGAGAAGAAGTAAGTTTGCCTCTTTAGCCAAGGGCCTTTGTCCTCCTGTCCACCAACATTGATTTCGCGTTGGGCGTCATAATACTAATGGATGCGACAGATACCAGTCAAGGGCCTTTCTGCTACTTCCTATGACTTTCAACATTGGCATCATCATTGGTCCCATACTGGGCGGTCTTCTCTCAGACCCTGCGGGGACCTATCCTGACACGTTTGGCAAAATTAACTTCTTTACGCACTTCCCGTATGCTGCTCCAAATATACTGTCGGCAGTGTTTCTCTTTTCCGCCATGATTTCCGTCTGGCTTTTCCTAGAAGAGGCAAGTTTATCTCATGCTAATCATGTTATCTTACCCCACAAAGAAAGTTCGCTTCCGTGACTCCATGCTTATTCACACCTCTCACTTAGACGCTGGACTCGCGCGCAACGGTGCGAGACAGGGGCCTGGAACTGGGGCAGAATCTTCGGAGATGCTTTTCTCGCGGTGACACGGAGGCGTTCTATGCGCCACTGGCATCAACAGATTCAAGTGCCGAACTCGAACTTAGTTCTGCAGTGGAAGAAAACAAATCCTCAGGCAAGCCGACGTACGGTGGTGCTGGGAAGCAAAATCAGGTTCGGAGGCGATACACCCAGCGGCTCCCCTTCCGACGTATCTTTACGCGAAACGTCAGCTTCACACTTGTTGCAAATTTCCTCCTTGCGTTTCACGTGGGTACTTTCAATTCGCTGTGGTTCGTCTTCCTTTCCACACCCGTGAACGACCCAACTAAAACCACAGCATCTCCAAATGCTTTGGTGCGGAATCTCCCTTTCATCTTTACCGGGGGCTTAGGCCTACAACCCCGTGAGGTGGGTATGGCCATGGCTATTCTCGGTGTCATTGGGATCGGCCTTCAGCTCGGACTTTACCCGTGGCTTTCTGCACGGTTGGGTACAGTCAGGAGCTGGCGCTTCTTCCTCCTGTTTTTCCCCTTTACTTACTTCCTAGTGCCATACCTAAGCTTGGTGCCGAGCTCTTCGCCGCCGCCAAGCCCAAAAGACGGCATTGCAGTTTGGGTGGCCATCGCCGGAGTGCTCGCCCTTCAGGTCGTTGGACGTACGTTTGCGTTGCCAGCGCAGACCATTCTAGTCAACAACTGCACTCCGCATCCCAGTGTGCTAGGTACGGTACACGGCATCGGACAGAGTGTTAGCAGTTTTGCCAGGACTTTAGGGCCCATTCTTTGTGGCTTTTTGTATGGCCTTGGCCTGAATATGGGTGTTGTTGGTGCCGTATGGTGGGGCTTGAGCGGAGTGGCCGTACTCGGATTCCTGGCCAGTTTATTAGTTTGGGAAGGTGATGGGCATGAGATCTGGTTAGAGGGTGACGATGAGGATGACATCTAGCATGCAAGTGCGCGATGTTGGAGCTACATGCTTGACGCAGCGTATCGTGAGCATGTTGGATATCCTACAGTGTAATCCGACATATACCTAACATTGGAAAGCTGCACCCGGAAACAAATTTCAACTTGTGAGAACATAGTTTATCGCTGGGGTCGGCAGGGTACCTTTTGTATTCCCCTCCTTATTTGTATTCTCTTCGGAAGGTTCTTACTTCTAGCTGGTCGAACGCACGAAGGGACCATGGGCATTACATGGGGATTCTTAAATGCAAAGGTAAGCGTGCGTAGTTATCAAAAATCCTTCGTGGCGCAATTGGCTAGCGCGTCAGACTGTTAATCTGGAGGCTGTAAGTTCGATCCTTACCGAAGGAGTATTTGTCTGTTATTAATCGCCTGGTTGATAATTTTTTGTGTTGTTTTATGACATTTCTCTGCCTTTTGCTTTCTTTATACCCAGGAAATTTAATTTAATTTAATTTTTTCCCAGTCCTTTCTCTTCCTCCCCTTCTTCTTGACTGGTGTCTTGTTTCCGGTCACTCTATTTTTTTAGCGTCGGAGGTTTCCTTTCGAGATTTAGCTTCCTCTGCTTCCCAACTGGCGTGTCACAGGTTGTGACATGTGCTATATAAGCGTGCATTAGATGTTCTGTCCAGCGAACAGAACATTCTTCCATCTTTTGGGTGGTTTAGCGATGCGGCATTGCACGCTCCTTCGCTGTGACATGGCGAAGCTTCCTCGTTCGGTGCTTTTTTTTCTCGTACTTCTTTCTCTTCTCCGCGTAAACTGCACTTTCGGGATGTAATAGTCTGACCTGACAGTCCCTTATTAATACTAACGAAAACTGATTCTTGACTTAACCCTTAGGTGGCATCTGGCAGTCGAGCCAAGCTCCCTATCAAGTCATTGTAACAAACCTCGGTGTATTCGCATCCGATCTTCCCATATCCACATAGCGCCTCCCACCCGCACTGCAATGAGCCACTGAGCGATTTACTCTAACCAAAGGCAAAGCAGCTACAGGTACACCTACCTCTAGGCATGGGCCCAGTCACCCGTGTAAGCCGAGTCTCCTCCCATTACCTATAGATTACCACCTACCAAATATGAACCATTCTACATTATCTTATCAGGCGCAATTACCCATGCAATTCACTTGCGCCGAAAGACAACTCGAATATTATACGACTCAATTGCCTACCTCTTCCACCTGTTCAGACGGAATCAGATCGCCTTGCATCTATTTCTCCTGTCAAACGACGACGCCATCACTACAAGGACCGCGGCACAACGTCCTCACAACAACAAAAGGGGTGCAGGCTGTCGACGACCAAGCAATGGCTACCCCCGTCAAGATAAAGCTAAACGGACTGGACATGGTGGTTGATGCGGTACCGCTTGAACTGGAGGCGTTTAAACCATTTGGTGATGTGGTTGCAAATCCACGACCTGACCTTCACCCTGCCATGGCCGCAAAGGCCAACGACACGGCAGGCATGCCCTTCGATGCCATTGTCGCCAACCAGGGGACGGCAATCAAGTACCAGCACGTGTCACGGATAGAAAACCTCTACGATCAGGCACCGAGCGGCCGAACCGGAGTGGCCGTCTCCAACATGTTTGTGTGTGCATCACGGGCGCTCCCTCGGCGACTCCAAGCCGGGGTCGAGCGTGAGGTCTTCCTGGTCACCGTCCTCGAGCGCCATCCGTTTACCAGTCAAACATTTGTCCCACTCCGCGCCGATTCACAAAGTCGATACTTGGTCATTGTCGCTCCAAGCCTCTCGCCGAGTGCCAAAGACCAACAGCTGCCAGTTCCCTCCTCGCGGCCTCCTGGGACGATCGCTAATCGAGAGTTGCCGGGTCGAGGGCTACCTGACATTAAGGGCCTTCGTGCTTTCATCGCCACTACGGACCAGGCTGTAACCTACGGGGCAGGCACGTGGCACTCCCCAATGGTGGCCCTTGGCCCAGCCGACAAGGCGATTGATTTCTTCGTTTTCCAGTTCGCCAATGAGGTCGCCGTGGAAGATTGTCAAGAGGTTTTCTTTGGTCCATCCACTGTCACGGTCCGCCTTCAGCCTCAATCGATAACGAGTAAACTGTGATCGAAGAGTGCATTGCCGTTGGGAATACCGTTGCCTTGATGATTACATGTAACCACCAAGCCGGCGGTGGGATCACTGTGGCATGGCTTGCTTGACTTGACCTGCTGTCCGGAGTTCGGTGATGGATGGCCTACATGGCGGCTGATACCACCACCAGCCTTATGCACAAACAGATAGCTGTAGGGACTTTGAATGCATAGCATTGGCGGGGTATTAGTACCCATATGTGTCTCGGTGTTTCGCGGAAGGTACATGCTGTTGTAGTATTTACGATAATCAACCTTACTGAAAAGGGTTTGTGCGTCTGACGAGCTGAAGACAGATTATGGAAGGAGTGCCCAATAGTATCGGCCCTTCTAAACAATCAAGCAATATCGACCACCTAAAAAGTGCTGGCACATGTTCAACATCACCCTTGCTCATCGTGAAGTTTGGACCCTCGGCTGAAAAAGCTGTATTCATCATCTGCTTCGGCCCCTTTCATCCTAGCAAACACACAATGAAGCCCGTGATCGAATCAGTCGATGCAAGAAACAAGCTGGAAGACCTCTCTGGCATCAAGATCAGGCCGGGAGAGAACCCATACGATGCCCTCATACAAACCTGCAATGACCATCCCGTAGGTGCCTCGGTCGATGCTCTCCTTCCATGCCGGGAGAAAGTTGCGAGTATTTGAAGCTCTACTCACTAATCTGCTCTCTACGTCTAGGCCGAGATACAGTCGTTGTATGCCACTCATCGACTGACACGAAACCTCCAACAGCAACAACAGTTCTTGTCAGCCGACTTCAAAGAACTGATTATCGACCCTGTTTTGTTTCGGCTTGAGAGACCATCAGTCGAGCCTGGGTTCCGAGACCCACGACACTGTCTTGTCTTCTGGGCAAGACCACCGGAGCACATATTGAAACTGGCTTCCCATCTGCAGATCCTCCTCCAGAAGGCGGCTCCCAGTGCGTCAGCCACTCTCCCTTGCTGCTTGCCCCGGGCCTGCGCGTATCGTGGAATGACTGATTGTGTGCGACGTAGATCTATGGCTCATGCCCACGCACCGTATGCACATGACGACGCTGGAGCTGGCGCACTCGCGGACCTCGGACGAGATTGCGAACCTTGTGTCGTCGATACGACCGGCGCTACCGTTGTTGACGAATCTGACGTTTACGCATCGGGCCCGGTTGGTGAGACCCATGATATCCTATGACCTCTCCGCCATTGCCGTGTCGTTCGTCCCGGCAGCCGAGAAGAATGACGGGTACACGTACCACCATCTCCGCAGGGACCTGTTCGAGGCACTGAAGAAGACTGGGATTGAGATCGGGTCTCGGTACGTGGTTCCTAGCGCTCACATCACGCTGGGGCGATATCTCGGCCAAGAGGACCACGCAACGCCTCTGGCCCGGCAAAGCTGGATTCGGGCGATTGAGGAGATCAACAAATGGCTGGAGACCCAAGTGTGGGACTCCGTCGACGGCGAGTTCACGGGGGAATGGATTGTCGGTCAGGAGAAAGGGCTTGAAGTGCGAGACGGCACGCTATGGTATGGAGGTGGTCGCACCATCATGGCGGGAGAAGGATTCTGAGGTGGGGAAGGTTGGCTCAGGTTGGACGGTTGGAACTGTTGGAAATGTGCTTTGTTTGTTTCACCGCCCTCAAAGCCATTCAACGGTTTGTACCATGCTGTAGGCTGTCATGGTGCACAGTGGACAAGGTCATGCTGCTGAGGTAGCGATCTCAATTTGAACTGATCTTGTCCATAATAAGTCTCCCAAAGGCGTGTTTTGGTTTGTTGCATGGCTGCCATATCTGCCATTCATATTGCCGACCCAATTGCCCATGCAATCAACACCAGACTCTCATCTCGAGATTGGACTGTGTCATTGGTTTTAGGTGCCGAGTGTTTTTATGACGTTGTTGACGTCCCTAGGCTCGTCCCGTGAATTCTGTACTGCCCAGTACCTAACCCCGCCCCGCCCTGCCCCTAACCCCCCGAAGTGGAAGCTTCAGTACCCCGGGCCGAAGCTACCTGGAGACTTTCACCGGACCCTTCACGACAAAGGAACCCGAAATTCTGATAAGAGGAGGCAAGACGAGAATAGAAGGGTCCAAGGCAAGATTCTACGCAGGAGAGCGGCTCTGGTATATGCATTGTCCATCGCCAGTCGACCTGGAGTGTCTGGTACCTGACTACCTGCGGTCCATACCCGCCGCCGACGTCGCTGTCGACGTCTCCAAGTCCCGTCCTCGACGGGCTCCAGCCTGAACAGTGGAGCAAGACTAAACCGGCGCCGTTGTCCTAATTCAGATGGTTGCGCCGTCGCATTCCCCTTCGTTTCTGCAGTGTACACATGTTTCCCGGCCGGGACTTGCTCGTGGGGACCACGGTTGCGGCAGCAATGGAAGTGAGGCAACCGTTTGTGCTGGGAAGTGCTGGAGTCAGCGGCAGCGGTAGCGGTAGCGGTGACGGTGTAGGGAGCCAACCAGGTCCCGGCCTACAGGGCCCCAGTGACCGTGGCCGCGGCCGTAGCCAGGGCATGATCGCACCTCCATCCCCGCCCCTGCGGACGCCTCAGCATCCTCCCGTGACGGCGGAGTCACCGCGCCGCTTTCGGTACCTGACCGCTCGGTTCAGAACACAGCGTAGGACACGGCCACGATCACGGTCAAGGCCGCGGTCAAGGCCACGACCCTCCCTCTTGCTGTCGAGTCCGCCTCTCTGCCTGCTCTGGCCAAAATGCTAGCTAGCTCCTCCTCACTCTCACCTTCACCTTCACCTTCACCCTCACCCTCACCCTCACCCTCATCCACACCCACAGCCACAGCCACAACCACATCCACATCCACATCCACCGACAACGGCACCGGCAGCGGCAGCGGTAATGGTAACCTCCGCCCCGCCGCCACCGTCAGAGCCGTCACCCCGGAGCCGGCTGAGGTTACGTTCGATATGTCTGCACAAAGCGGCAATGCGAACACCGCAGCCTTGCCACACCGGCCCGGCTCATTTCCTTCCACCTCTCCCGAAACCTCGCCCCGGTCCATCCCCGGTGCTGCCGGCCCTGTTATGAGCACGACGGCGCCCGCACCCATTCCGGTCGGCAATCCATCTGGCAATCCATCTGGTCCCGTCACTGCAACTCCGTCTAGTCTCCCCACGCGACGCCGGGGCATGGTGTTTGGAGAGGGTCTGGCCGGCTCTCTCGACAGCGCCTCGTCAAGTCCACCGTCACGGTCGTCCTTGTCAAATTTCCGCCCCAGGACCCATACTTTGGACAGTGCTTTCCGGCAGCAACTTGTTATTGAGAACCGTCACCGCATCGGTTCAGTCTCATCGTCCGGCTCAGTGGCTGTCGTAGATGACTCGAGGCCTCCGCTCCAACCGCACTTCAACTCGTATGGGCTGCCAGACACTCACCACATAGCAGCCGCGCCTGGACACAAGGAGAGAAAATCGTCAACGGCGAGGACCCGGCTTACCAAAAAGTCTACCGCCTCCCAACCATCTTCTCCCTTCTCATCGCCTCAGCCGTCAGTTGATTCCTTGCCGTTGCCTGTCCCTACGCGGGATGCCAACAAAGTTTTGCTGTTGATGAAAAACCTGTGCGGGAGGATGCGCGGTGAGGCTCAGTACTTGAAAGACATTGGTGGCCCATGGTATGGTGGTATATGTTACATAGACGAGGAGAAGGGGGGCTTAGTGAGCGACTCGGGAGAGGGTAGCTCTTCTCTCTCCCTCCTTATGCCGGATCTTCGTGGATGTCGTGTACTTCCGCTCAGTCGGATGGAGAGAGGCGGCCGGCCGTCGCTGGAGATCACCAGTCCACATCTCAATCTCAGCATCATCTTGCGCCCTTCAGCGGTAGAAGAGTATGATCTGTGGCTGGCTGCCCTGCTGTGTTGGCAGCAGCTGCGGCCTTCCGGGACCAAGAACACCATGACAAGATCGGGGAGCAGCGTTGCTTTGCCACCGCTTAGGAGCGAGATGCAGCGTCGGGCCTCCTCTTCCGGCCTACGAGAGGCTACCGTCATCAAGGTCGGCAGAGTTATGCTCTGGGATAAAGGCCTCGCTACCTCCCCACGGGCCATTGTCAAGCGTCCCTCGGCGCGAGATTTGCGAATACCGCACATGGCCTGGAAACGTGTTTCTTGCATACTATCGGACAACGGTGAACTCAAACTCATGACAGAGCACGATGTCTCGCTTTTGGCCATGATCGAATTATCTCAGCTGTCCAGGTCAGCTATACAGCAGCTCGACAAGACATTGCTAAACGAAAACTACTGTATAGGTATCTTCCCCATCTACTCCCCTACCTCCACTCAACTGTCAATTTTGCGCCCAGTGTACATATTGTTGGAGTCCAGGCTGCTCTTTGAGGCTTGGTTCGCCCTTCTCAGAGCATTTGCAGTACCTGATATATATGGGCTCGATCCAACAAGCCGAGGGCGTGTGTACGAGGTGACCAACCTCAACTCAGCCCCCAAAGGAGAAGTTTTCAGAGTCGAAAAAACAATCAAGGTTAGAGTCACCGAGGCAAGGCTACGGAGCCGAACATTCCCTCAAGAGGGAAACCTGATGGAGCGCCAAGGCAAAAATATTGCAGAGTTAGACCCTGTCGTCGGTAATTACTTCGCCGAGGTCATACTGGATGGCGAAGTTCGAGGCCGGACATCAACCAAATCAAACACCAAGAACCCCTTCTGGCGTGAGGATTGCGAATTTACGGATCTTCCTCCTTCCTTACCTTACCTATCGGTGGTTCTAAAACGGATCATGGACAACACTGAAAGCTTCAGCCACCAACTTCAGGCCACTCTTGGCTTGCCCAAAGCAGGCCAGCTGAGCGAGGTGCTGTGCGGTGCTGTCGACATCCCTTTGCATCTTCTGGAGCGCGGAAAAGACCACGAGCAGTGGCTCCAGGTGTATGACGGACGACAGCAGTCGATTGGATCAATGCTTCTCAAGGTGCACCACGAAGAGGTCGTCGTCTTGCACTCCAAAAAATATCAGCCTCTCTCGGAGCTCCTACACCGCTTTGGGTCAGGGCTGACGACACAGATAGCTGAAGTGATGCCTGGAAACCTACGGAAGCTCGCAGAAATATTTGTCAATATATTCCAGGTCTCTGGAAAGGCAACAGAGTGGCTGGTGACCTTGGTAGAGGAAGAGATTGACGCGATAGGGAACCAAACTGCTAGCAAGCAACCGCGGTTCAACCAGCGGCTGATGTCCAATGACTCGATCGCTTCCACGGACAAAATATGGCAGACAGTTCAGGACATGAGCAGGACGCTCCCGGGCGAGGCGAGCTTGCTGTTCAGGGGAAACTCATTGTTGACGCAGGCCTTTGAGTTTTACATGCGACGCTTAGGCAAAGAATATCTGGAAGAGACTCTGGCAGAAAAGATCCGTGAGATCAACGAGCTCGACCTTGACTGCGAAGTTGACCCGAGTAGGGTACAGAACGGCGACGATATTCAACAACATTGGGCGAAGCTGATTGAGCTGACCAGCGCTGTCTGGCGCTGTATCGCGTCGTCCGCGCACCGTTTGCCGCCGGAGATCCGCCACGTATTGAAATATATACGGGCTGTTGCAGAGGATCGCTATGGCCACTTTCACCTCACTGCTACCGCTGTTTATACTTCGGTGTCCGGATTTCTCTTCCTCCGCTTTCTCTGTCCAGCTATCCTTAACCCGAAACTCTTCGGCCTCTTGCGCGACCACCCCAAACCGCGTGCACAACGCACCCTGACTCTCATCGCCAAGACCATCCAGGCTCTGGCCAACCTCAACATCGCCAGCAAGAAGGAGACATGGATGGAGCCGATGAACGAGTTCCTCCAAAAACAGCGCCAGCCATTCAAGGATTTTGCTGATACCGTGTGCGCCATTCCGGCCGAGAGTACCAGCACCGGCGTGCCTGCTCCCTACTCGACCCCCCTGACGATTCTGGGACGCTTATCACCCCTCGCTCGCGAGGGTTTCCCTTCGCTCCCATACCTGGTCGATCATGCGCGTAACTTTGCGGCTTTGGCCAAACTATGGGCTAAAATCCATCCCGAGTCAGATTGGGACTCTTCCAACTGCGAAGGCGACCTGCTTCACTTCCATCGTCTATGCACTGCGCTCCACCAACGCGCAATGCATTGCTTCTCGCAGATGGAGACTCGTCGAAGCGCCGGTGAAACTACCAGCAAGCCACCGGATGAGCGGCTTCGTCTCTCCGATGCGCTTGACAACTTGAGTTATGGCGATGTCCTCGGTATGTCTGCACACGGCAACGCTACTGGGACCTTTTGGATAGACGGTGAGAGCATAGCGCCTGGCTCCTCAGGTAGTGAGATAGATTCGCCTGTTATGGGAGGCGGCAACGGCAACGGCAGCGGCAGCAGCAGCAGCATTAGCAGTAGGGACATAAGGAACGCCTCCAGCGCGATACGGCAAGGTTCCAAGAGCAGCGAACAGCTGTCGTCCATGTCGGGCGGAACTGTGAAGGGGCTGCGCAATGGAATGCAGGCACCACGGAAATTCCTTACTGGGTTTATTCGCAAGACAAGAACGGCTTCACCCGAGTTCGGCACCGGTGGTAGCCCTGGTCACGGATTCATCACGGGGACAATGGTGCCTGAAGCAGGCAGTACGTCGGCAGTAGCATCGTCATCTGCCACTGCTGTAGGTAAAGAGAATGGCCGAGAGCGGGACCGAGGCGCGGAACGAGAGAACGACAGCAAAGAAAAGCATTCAGGCAAAGACGCCAAGACGTCTTCAGGTAAATCCCAAGGGGATCGCCATCGAACGGTTCACCAACACTGGCACGAGAAGGGGATTTGAAATGACTTGATTTAGAAGCACCAATGGTCGTTGGCCCATGCCTGTTTTGGAAGGCTTTGGAAACCCGGGTCCGAAAGAGGGCGATGGCTCCTGTACAAAGGGGCATACATTGACGATTATGCCTACGATATGGAATGCGAGTCCTCAGACAGGGTATCAGACTGAGCGCTCATTTTTTTTTTCTGTTTTTCTCCATATAATTCCTTGTTTAGCTTTTTGATTACTGTACTTAGCGACGATCACGATGATGATGGCCCATCTTTCGAGGGCATGCTTGCTATTGACCTGGTGGACTATCCGGCAGCACCAACCGCCGAATGCGTACCTACTTCTCCAGATCTTAATCGAGGGGTGGGGGTTGTCTGCTGTTGGTGGGGATGCGTCTCGGAAGAAAACGACTGTGCCTACAAAAGCGGCGAAGTGGCCTAAAAACACATTCTATTCCATGAGGCTATGAAGACTCCGGTGACTGGTCGAAACATTCTCGCTTCAAGAGGCCATGTTCCAACCTTGACACAGCTTGAACTCCCCAAACGCCAATGTGGATATCATCAGGTGTTGTATGTGATTGGACCTTGACCCCAACCCGCTCAATGCCGATAACTCCTTTTGCAGATACCCCTTAACCTGAGGAGCACTTTAACTATCACACAGACGGTAAAATAAATATCAAGTGACCATTGGAACAACTTGATCAAGAAAAGAACTTCTTGTAGGCGGCCTTCTCCTTGGCCATTCTAGCCGCGGCAGCCTTCTTGACAGCCGCCAGCTCGTTTAGAATGGCGGCATCTTCAGGCGCAAGCTTCTTGGCCTCCTCCAGACTCGTCAGGGCGCTGTCCTCGTCCTTCATGCGCACCTGGGCGTAACCCTTGCGGTATAGAGCCTTGGCCCTGTCCTTGTCTGAGATAGTGGCAACAGCAAGCGCGCTGTCGGCGCTGCGAATGCACTCATCCCAAGCGCTCAGCTTCATGTTCATTAGAGCCGCGTTACTGTTGAGCGAGACGCGCAGGACGTCCAGCTTTTGCTTTGTATCAGCCGGCTCATTGTCAAGTTCGGGATCCTCGTTCAGATAGCGCAGACCCTTCTGGTACTTATCGAGGGCCACGGGGAGGTCGCCGGCCTTGAAAGCCTTGTTACCAAAGTCCTTGCAGTCTGTCGCAATCTTGAGGAGCTTGGAGGCAGAGAGGGGCTGGCCGTCGGTGGCTTCGTCCTCGGGGAAGTCCTCGTATTCGTCGCCGTAGGCGTCGGCAGTCTTTGTGTCAGCGCTCACAGCTGCGTCGCCGCTAAGCTCGCCGCAGTCGGCAATGACGGCATCCTTGGTCGGCTTGTCGCCCTGGGTCTTCAGGTTCTCAATCTGTCTGACGACTGACTTGCCGCTCAGCACCTCGCCAAAGACGACGTGCTTGCCATCGAGATGTGGGGTAGGAACGGTGGTGACGAAGAACTGAGAGCCGTTGGTGCCTGCAGGACATGGGCGTCAGTAAAAGGCCGGAACCACCAAGTAATGGCCGACGGTGAAATGACATGCAACGTACCGGGACCAGCGTTGGCCATGGACAGGAGGAATGGGCGGTCGTGCTTCAACTGGAAGTTTTCGTCCTCGAACTTTGCGCCGTAGATGGACTCGCCACCAGTGCCGTTTCCAGCGGTGAAGTCACCACCCTGGATCATGAACTGCTTGATGACACGGTGGAAGGTGGAACCCTTGTAGTGTAGCGGCTTGCCCAACTTGCCAACACCCTTCTCGCCGGTGCACAAGGCGCGGAAGTTCTCGGCCGTCTTGGGGACAATGTCACTGTAAAGCTCAAAAACAATACGGCCGGCTGCCTTCCCGCCAATGGTGATGTCGAAAAAGACGCGGCTGCGAGCCTGCTTGACGTCGTCGGTAGAAGACATGGTTGGCTTGAATCGAGGAATCGGGATTTCAAGAGAAATTGGTGCGAGTCTGAAAAATGTACTGCGACTGAACGAGCTCAGTTAGCATATATAGCTCGGGCAACTACGACGGAAGCAAACTGTTTGTCCACGACACAAATAGTAAGCAGGGAGGGAGGGAGATGGCAAACAGTCTGGGTATCATGATGTCCACGGAGCGAGCGCAAATAGAAGCTTACTTACCTGTCCTGACTAGCTGCTATTCTGACTTTGACGAAAGGAATTGGTACGTAGGCGGAAAATATGTAGCACAACTGCACGTTGCAAGCAAACCTGCAGAAAGACAGCGTCTGGCAGACTGGTTGAAATAAGGGAGTCGCTACCGGATATGATTTCGTCCTAAGGTCCAAACAGCTGGCTGCAGGGCGGGGTGAATTGGTTTCGTGAACATTCGAGAATGGTGGGGCAGCGATGTGCTTAGCTCCCGTCCCGTTTCCTTCTTTTCCTCATCTGATATCCCCCTTGTACGCAAAGGTACCTAGCCTTACTCTCCAAGGCACACAAGTACGGGATCAATACTTTCGCAGTACTGACAGCGGGAGCGGCTAAAGCAGCTGAGGCTCCACCAGTATTCCCAAGATGCGACCTGTAGTGTAGAGGCAGAGACCGTAGAGAAGGGTACCTCATTATGTACCTCGTGGCCTGGCCCGAGCACACTTCTACAACCCAGTTATCAACCTCTAAGATCTACTCTAGCAGATCGTCGTTCCCGGCTCTATATTTGGCAATTACATAGACCCCTTCTCAGATCCATCTTGCGATCATCAACCACTCGCCCACCTAGAATTGATCTGTCGAGCCAGGCACCTTGTCTGCCGCCGCTTGGCCGTCTTCCATGGCCCTTTGCTGTGGCTGCTTTTGCTGCTTCTGATTAAGCTTTCGGTCTTCCTTCTTCTGCTGCTGCTGCTGTTGCTGCGCTGCCGGCGTGGCTGATACCTCGAGGGTGACCTACTGTCATGTTAATAGTGCTCTTGGCCTACTAGTGCAGTGTTGGAGTGCTCACCGGTCCATCATTGACCAAGGCAACCTGCATCATAGCCTGGAAAACACCGTTCTTGACCTTTTCTGCAGTATAGCCTTCCTGGACCTTCTTGTAGAACAGATCATACAAGGTCTTTGCCTCATCTGGGCCTAGGGCTCCGTGGAAGTCGGGCTTGCTGCCCTTCTTGGTAGAAGCAAGCAAGGTGAACTGAGAGACTACACGATATGGCTGCTTGTTAGTCTTGCAGTGAGAGTGCAGCCAACCCGGTAAGACGTTACCCACCACACAATACCTCGCCGCCGATGTCTTGGACACTTTTTTTCCACTGCGGTGCGCCGGCCGTTAGAAGGGGATCTCTCCAGTCCATGCGTGTTTTGCGAGCAAGTGTCGTACCCGTCCTCCTGATTCATTATCCCACAGTTTCAACTTAAGTATTTTGGATGCCAGAGCCTCAGCCTCCTTTACCGTGTCGCCGGGGGCAACAGCCGCCAAAACGAGAATGCCTTGGCCGATAGAGGAAACCAATTGATTGTCGACCGTGACAGAGGCTGAGAGCACGCGCTGGAGAATTGCTGCATGTGATATGTTGGCTATCTATACACGTAATGACAATCAGAGAGGCCGGAATTTGGCTATACGGACCCTTCATTTTGCGCTTTCTTGTTCCCAAACTGCTTTGTGTCCCTTGGCGTGGCGAGTTAGGTAGAATTGTGACGTTGTTGGCTGAGCCTCGATGAAGAGTAAGGTCGCTAAATAACTGAAGTGACCAGCAGGCACAGGCAGGGAAGGTGACTTAAGTGGAATAAGAAACTGAAACGGCCCTTAGAGGTACCCGAAGCACCAGGAATTGCGGAGCCGGTTTGCTGGCCTGAAAACCCCAAGACACAGCCTTGAAGTCCAAGTTATTGGCATCTGACATTGGGTATGCTAGACTAGAGCCATGTTTGGATTTGACCCGAGTTTTGGAGGGAGTGCCTCTACGCGGCAGTGCACGCATCTCGTGTTTAGATAGCACGGTCTCGACGCTTAATCTGATGTCTTTTTACTCCGAGCTCAGTCGAAAGCTACGTTGGGGTGGTAAGAGTTCTGCAGTCAGTGGATTGGCAGAGAAAAGGGAGCAGAGTGCCCTGAAAGATTAAAAGGGTTAAAGAGGCGAGCCAAGTTGACGTTGAAGGGGAGACATGAGGTGAAGAGTGGGTCTTTCTTTCAATACCTCCATCTCGGCAAACAGCGCTCCCGTCCCATCCCACAAAAATGGCCTGAAGGACCAGTGCTGCTGCCTCATTCACTACATTATAGCGCCTGCCTGCCCGCTGTCTAGGGGTAGAAGTACCCTAGCCTAATATTGCAATACTGGCAGTACCTTCCACCTTTACAGGACAGGAAGGACAGCTTGAGACGGGGCAGCCCCCAAACAGTTCTGTACTGCAGTACACCCGCACTACGGACAGGGCAGGCAAGTACCTACAGTGGACTGGTACGTTAGGTCAGGTAACCTGGGCAGGATCGCCATCATCTCTCTTCGCCGAATCCGCAAAACCAGTGCAAACCTCCTCATTCTCTCCCAAACCACAAATCTGTCTCGGATCATTTATCGACGACGACGACGCCGACCACGCCAGGCAATCACCAGACTGGGGATCGCCATCGAGCACCACCACCACATTGACACCAACATCCGTACTACTACTACACTACTACTACCGGCACTCCTTAATCAGAGGTGATTCAATCCACCCGTTGTCCGTTGCCCTTGCCCGTTGCCCGTTGCCCGTGACGCCCTGCCCTCCGGTTGGCCTTGCGACAGCTGGAAGCCTCGGCGCATTGCCCAAACAGCAATACCTCTACATAATATCCATGCATTCACAACCCAGTCGCACACAAGTCCAAGTCCCATTCAAGTCGATTTCGCTTGGTCCCACCAGCTAACCAAGGAAGCTTCCGAAATCAGCTCGCCTCACGTCGTCTCCCCTTCCGACGACGGCTCGAAGCCCCGAGAACGTAGCCTACCGCTATTGCCACAGTAGCCCGGTAGCTTCTGGTCGCGTGGGGCCTAAAACATCCCGAAATCATCACACCAACACATTACACCACCGGCGCCCACCCCGCACCCAGCGCCCACTCCGACATCTCATCTTGCATTTGAGTCTGCGAGAAACAGTCCGACACGATGGCGGCCCGAAAGCTCGCGCAAGAAGTCGACAAGTGCTTCAAGAAGGTGGCAGAAGGCGTGCAGGAGTTCGAGGCCATCTACGAAAAGATTGAACAGTCCAACAACCCCGCCCAAAAGGACAAGCTCGAGGACAACCTGAAACGAGAAATCAAGAAGCTGCAAAGGCTTCGAGACCAGATCAAGACATGGGCCGCAAGCAACGACATAAAGGACAAGGCTCCTTTACTGGAGCATAGGCGCCTGATAGAGACGGTTCGTATCCCTGCTGGTTGCTGAGCATGGACTCTCCTCCGTGTGGCACCGTGAACACCCCAAAGCTCACCGGTATTTCTAGCAAATGGAAAAGTTCAAGGCCGTAGAAAAGGCCATGAAGACCAAAGCGTATTCTAAGGAGGGCCTATCGGCTGCGGCCAAGCTAGACCCCAAAGAGCAAGCCAAGTTGGAAGCAGGCGAATTCCTCAGCCAAATGGTCGACGAGCTCGAGCAGCAGATCGAGACCCTCGAGGCTGAGAGCGAATCAATACAGGCCACCATGAAGAGGGGCAAGGGACATGGCGCCAAGGCGGACCGGATAAGCGAAATCGAGCGCATCATCGAACGCCACAAATGGCACCAGGGAAAGCTGGAGTTGATTCGGCGATCTTTGGAGAACGGCGGCGTCGAGACCGAGCAAGTGAACGAGCTGGAAGAAAGCATCAGATACTACGTTACCGATGGCATGAATGAGGATTTCATGGACGACGAGGGTATTTACGATGATCTGAACCTGGAGGAAGAAGAGGATGCCTACGGAATGAATGTCGACAACGACAAGGGATCCTCACAGGATGCCCAGTCGATCCAGGACGAGCCCGAGCCCGAGCCCAAGCCGGCGAGCGTACCGGCGGCGAAACAGCGTACCCCGGCCGACACAGTTGCAGCATCATCGATACGACGCTCTTCTGCGCAGTTGAAGTCGCCACTACCGACGTTGGCGACAGTCCACAACAATACACTGCCAAGCATTAGCAATACACCGGCGAGCAATGTGCCCATGAAGCCGGCATCACTGCCCACGAGGCCGGCCGAGGGCCTAAAGTATGCCAGTGCGGCAGCCGCGGCAGCCGCGAGCGACAAGAGTGGTGTAGGAATCGCGCCCCTGCCCCCGCCGCCAACGACCAACTCATCGCTACCGGCATCACACGTCAAGAACAGCGCAGCAAACTCCCCTAGCGTGGCAACGGTGCAGCCAGTTGCCCAGGAGAGGATAGCAAACGCGGTACCTCCAGCTGCTGGCGGGTCGGTTACAAATACTCCGGTAACGAGCAAGGCTGAACCGGCCAAGAACGTGTCCTCTCGTAACAAGGCACCGGCACCAGCACCAGCTGCCACAGCAACGACTTCCAAAGCAACACCTGAACCAGAAGCCGTGGAGACCCAGCCCAAAGGTCGGAACAGTCCGCATCCATGCCAGACCTCGCGTACTAACATGTGTATAGTGCCCCAAACGAACGGTGCAAGCAATGGTATCAAGCCCATCGAGGAAGTGGAAGAAGAGGAGTCGATTTACCATCTACCAGCGTCCTTGCAAGACCTGGTCGAGTCATACGAGGTTACCAAGAAGTGCCCAGCGCCTTTGGATGCGCTTGCCACGCAGAGGATGCATGTGGCGGCGGTAGCGAACAAGCCGAGTGCCCTCGACACTGAGCTGCCGCGACCTTACTACCCCGATGTTAGGTACCACACGCACAACCAGTTCCCGCAGGAGCCCCTGGCCATATTCGAAGATCCTCGTCTCTACCAGCGGATTGATCCGGACACCCTCTTTTACGTCTTCTACTACAAACAGGGAACTTATCAACAGTACCTCGCGGCCAAGGCACTGAAGGACCAAAGTTGGAGGTTTCACAAACAGTACCAGACGTGGTTCCAGCGACACGAAGAGCCGAAATCGATCACGGAGGAATTCGAACAAGGAACCTATCGTTTCTTTGACTACGAGAGCACATGGTATGGCATAGCCCCAGAATGAAGCGCCCCTGACCCTATGGTTAACACCCGCATCCAGGATGAATCGCAGGAAGGCCGACTTCAAGTTCACCTACAAGTTCCTTGAGGACGAAGTATGAGGAGATTTTGCTCCGCAGCCCGGATAAAGCTGGCGTGCTCATCGCTTAGGTTTGCTATTGTTAGTGCTGTAACCGTATTCTGAGAATCTGCGCACAACCTATGGGGTGCTTGCATTTTTTCTTAAGCTTGGGAATAGGGGTATGATAGGTTACGGCAGGCTTTGGTGCGAGTTATTAGCTTGTAACCCATCGTAGGTGAAGCCTATCGACTTCTTAGTATTCCAAGATGGAGCGTTATTAGCTTTTGCTGATTACCGTACAGCGGTACAAGCTTTCATCTACCACGTCAGCGTAACCTTACCTTCCTTGATAGATTCAGGCTTGTTTTGCTTCTTTGTGGGAATCGAGGCTCATCGGCTCGCTGTCTACCCGTCGTTCGAGAGGCTCTCAACTCGGGATCTACTGAAAACTAGACCTCCCAAAGCACTTCTCTCCGCACAGAGATAAGAAGTAGCACATTGCTTCAACTGCCGGACTGCAAAGGTGTAGAAGCTTCGGAGGGGGAAGACAGCCCCAGAGCGTAGTAATATAGCGAGTTTACGGTAGAGGTGTTCCTTGGCCATCAAAACCTCTTGATAATGATCATGCACCCGCTCCGTGAACGATAATGAGGCAAAGACTCAAGTTACTCTACGAGGGACTAGCCAGTCATCAGTAAAGACGAACCTCAATAAGACAAGAGGCAACGTTTTATATCTCGAAAACAACGCCAACCCAGTCATTCTCTTGATGCTCGATTGCACCACCTTCAGAAAGGAAATGGAAGCTTTTTATACAGGTGGGTGGTCTTCATACGCTGCAGGGCCGTGGACTGGCACTATCACTTTACCTACGTCGTGTAACATGTGTTACTCGGATATGTCGATGCTTGCGTCAAGCCGCACCATTCCTGCACTTTGGCTTTCCTTCACCGAAAATGAAACGGGTGGCTGTCTGATATCAAAGCCTTATTGATGTTGACTACCTACACTGATGGTGGTATGGAACCCAAAATCAACATTCGTTAATTTTCGATTTTCCTGCCTTAATGTGGGCCCTGGCTGACTGAAGCGATGTGCAGGAAGGACACTTGCTGTCGAAATGGAATGCCACACGTGGGCGGATTGCCATGTCGAGGCTCAGCCGCTGCCGAACGGAAAGTACCTAGATCTGAAGGGTACCTGCCTGCTGTGTAATGGCGAGGACATCTTTCCTCTTGTTACGTACTGTATGTGTATGTGTGGGGGTGTGACCGAGCTACTAGTAGGCACACTTGCTACGCCACATAGCTGGGCATAGTAACTGCCTCGCGAGTGGTGGTTTGGGTGGTTTGCATTTCTGCCGTCGCTCTGCTTTCCGAATGTGGTGCGAGAGCATGGACGATGTACTGCTTGGGAGTTGCCGTTAAGTGTACGATACAGGAGGAGCCAGTTTTTGATCTCGTAATACTGTACATATGTGTCTGCAACGAACAAGTTAAGGCTTGTTGTCTAAGCCTCCTGATGTCTTCCTTCTGACCGCACCAGGAATCTATTTCCCCTTTGGCTTTGGCAGCAGTGTGGGCACTTCTCCTTGCCTTAGTGACTTCACACTCCGATAACCGTTCAGAGAGCCTTGTCGACCATCTCATCCACCACTTAGGAGAAAACGCTGCTAACAACCGACACAATGAAGCAAGAGTGTCGATAGGATGAAACGATCCGTGGCTTGAAGCATATTCGGTGTGGGCATTATCAGTTATCTTCCTCCAAGTCGTCTCTGGGTGTAGGTTGGGTTGACAAGGGTAGCCTTCCCAACTAAGTTTCTTCGGAACCTCCTTTGCGCAGGTCGTTGTCTGACAAAGATTGATTCCTATCCAGACTACGGCACTTTGCCCTGCGACCAGGTTTTATACAACGCCGACGCCTCAGGCTCCGTAAGGCCAAGTTCAAAGATGGAATCTGACAGTGCAATGCATTCCCAAGTCAGCATCCGCTCGCCTCATCTATTTCAACGGTGAATGCGTGGTGACTGATAGTCCCGCTTCACTTCAGAGAGGCCGTGTGAAAGCCATGGCTGTTATCTGGATACTGGTGTAGAGGGTTCAGCCCATTTTCTACACATAAATTCCCTGAGCAAGCATCACCTACCTTTGTAGGTCGTGATTTTCTTATCCTCTCACCTTTCGTCGCCTACGAAGTCAAGTTGCTTCGCTCGTTTCTTCACCGAACTCGGATTATCTATCAAGAAATATCAGCATCACCGTGTATTAGCTTACCTAAAAAACCCAGACCACAACTGAGATTCCACTTAAATCGCGTACAAGTCGGAACTATTCGACGAGGAACTAGCAGACATGGACTACGCTGATCTTCAATATATTCCGGGCCCCGAAGCCTCTGGAGATTTGTATCAGTATGGTCTCAACTCAGTCAGCATGAGAAGGTCCGATAGCAGTAACTCAACCGCTACATACTCATCGGACAGTATCTCACCACCCAGCCCGTTGCAAGTATTCAACATGACGATCTCCGACATATTCGAGGTGGCAAACTATGCTACACTGGCTGCCCAGTTTGCTTTGGACAACCAGTATCGGGGTGAGACATTCATGCCTTCTGTGATCACTTCAGAATCAGTCCGAGAGGCGATTCAGCGAGCCAAAGGTCGCCAAAGGGAGTATCCCGAAAGGGTAGGAGTGCAGGATGTTCTCACCAAGCAGCTTCACCATGTGTTCAGCCGGCATGACGTCAATTTTCCTCCCGTCAGCGTGATACTTCAAGAGGCTGCCCGTCAGCTCCTCCTTCACCTAAAGGGCTTCGATGTCCTTCAACGATGCTGTCTCGCCATTGCCGTGGTACTTGAGAGTGTTCAGGCAAAGCTGGAACAAGCGTCGAGTCGGTAAGTGCAGCACCCTGGCCGCTGATCTGATATCCCGGCGTTATGCAGCCACCGTGATCAACATGAAAGCCATGACGACAAACTGACCTTGGCCGTTTGAAATAGATCAGTTCCAGAGAGGAGGAGAAACGCATGCTCCCATCCTGGCTGTGACAGAGCCTTCAGCCGGGCCGCCGACCTGAAGAGACACAGGCAAACCCATCTTTCAGATGATATGAAGAAGAAGTATCGGTGCGACTACAAGAAGTGCCTGCGGCACCAAGAGGCGTTTGTGCGGGACGATCACTTCCGCGACCACCTACGAAACTTCCACAAGGAGGACCTGACACGGCGCGGCAAGCAAGACGAGCAGGACTGGTGGCTGACACGGGCCAAGAGCGCCGTGACGAGCGGGTGGTGGCGCTGCAACAAGTGTCTGTTGACGAGAGTGAAGATCAAGCAGCATGGGTGGGTGTGCCCTACATGCTCAACACATTGCGAGACACAGAGGAGGCAGTTTCGGCAGTCGATGATGAGTGGAAATGACCCTTGCTTCGATTGGTGAGCTTGATGAGATTGAATGTGAGTGGATACGGGCCATGGGATGAATGTATCATGCCTTCCGGTTTGCTTTCATGTTTCAGCACGGAACCGGGGCACTTGTGGTGGATGGCTGTCACAGGATGTGACCGGTATTGCGGTCTATGGAACTGCCTCTCTCCTCTCGGGCATTGGTAGCTTCCAACATTGCCTTCTCGTTGTCTGTTCGCTGCCACGATGGAGGACGGGGACGGGGACGACGGTATGGCACAGGCTTCCAACCTGGTGTCTCCAAGTGGAGGCTGAGCCATCATCGCTTATCGACAAGCTTATCGATATGCCCTATGCAATGTCTCAGTCCTCGAGGTTACTTTGGCTCGCCACACCAGTGACACCACCCTCTCTTAATTCCGGCAAGCATTGCGTGGACTTGCGGATTTGGGTGGACACGGCGCTGGTGATAACTTTTTAAGTTGTTTACATCCTTGCGGGCGTGGACAGACAGATTTTTCATATTTCCTGCTGTACACTCGACAAAGATCTGTCTTATACCTTTGATATAGTCTTTCATCAGCCTACTGGGCAAAGCATGGGCAATGTGCTTTCCCGCTTGCAAGTACGCTTTATAACGCATTATGCACCTGTCGGCAGGCAGCTGGCGCAAGGCGTATCGGAAGCGTGGCGCACCTTGATGGCACTACATGCTGCGAGTAGTCCTAAGTCTATGTAAATGAATGTACGCTTTGGCTTCCGTTTCATGCTTGCAAGACAGCCAAAAAGGCAGAGAACGAGGCAGACAAGTGAGACATCAAATCCAGCATATCTCGGAAGAAACTTTTGTCGACGAAAGATGATGGCACGAAGACGACTTGACGGTTGCGGCGGTGATCTTCGATTACACATCGACTATAATTGAAATGCTTGGCAAATGCGTTGTGCTTTTAGCGCATTCCCTGTAGGCAGCCTTATCTCCGAAACTGACGAAGGAGTCCCGAGTTGTCCGAAGCTCTCTCCGGCAGCCCGGCTGAACTACACTTTATGTAGCATGATTCCACGCAGTAGCGTGCGGTAGATGAAGTCTGGGCCGAACTTAGGGTCAAAGGACGACGCCAATGTTTATAAGCAACTGAAATTAACATCCCAGGCCCTGTGCATTGAGACACGAACATCCAACTTCATTTGATGCTTTCCTGTTGAAAACAAGAATCTTTAAAAAGTCACAACGGTCTCCTGTCACCCCCAAGGCTCTACACTGGCTATTCACCAATGGCAGTTTCGGAATATGCTGTTTCGAACCTGACTCGAGTCCGCAGCTAGCCGTGGTTTTAAGTGCCGGCGGTACGGTGAGCGTGTGGGTGTAGCCTACTGGCCTTGCGTGGTTTTTATCAGATCCATCATTCCATTGAGCCAGCAAGGCCCCACACTGACGAGCGCTCCCCGTGTTACGCCATTCGCTAGCACATTTTGGAATCGGAGCCGTGAGGCCGTGAAGGCCTGTTATTGGCAATACATGATGACATGAGGCCGGAACTACAGGAGGGCGTATCCCAAGGCTGAAGCCTGCTGATTCCTAGATACTTTGGTACTGTGGTGAAGGCTGCCAAAGCCTGCCCTCGTTGTTGTCGTTGTCGTTGTCGTCCTCCTTGGTTCCAGATGATCCGGAATCCGGAAGCCATACCCCTGTAACCATATGTCCGACCATAGCAGCGGTTTCGGCATACAAAACGTCTCCCGGCTAAATGGGGACCGAAGACGATGTTCCTTGCAAGCTGAGTGGCCATTGGACCACGGGAATCCGCCGCCGGGTCCGCTCTGCTACGAATGTTCCTGCACATTTCCCGGCCGAAGGCGGTGCGGTCGGCACACCAAGATTGCGATAGGATAAAAGGCCAAAAGGGTGTCGGGGGTGTCGTGGTGTCGTGAACGTTGGCGTTGGCGAAAGGGGTGAAAGCGGTGGTGGCGGCATGGATTCGTGGATAGCACCGGCCTTGAGCAAAGTCGCGAATTGCGATGGCAAACCCACGCTGCACGCCAGACAGAACAGAGAATGGTGACGGCACTGCTGTTTCACGCGGTTTCACGGTCGAAGGGGATCAATGATTGCGATGATTCGTCCCTGGACATTTCTTCCAATGTTACACCTTGCAGCGGGCAGCCGTCTGCAACCATTTGAACCATGCCAATTTCGGGTGCACAAATGTGGGGGTTACAATGGTACACTGCTGCATAGCCTGCATGCGAACCGGTCCCCTAACACACTGAAAGGTGGTGGACTTGCCCTTGTGAGCGTGCGCACGCTGTCCTCATTGGATGGAAACTTTTGGGACGACGAACGACGGCCGAACCAAGTGAGGGGCAGCCAAACCCCTCCAACACCGGCGTGTGCCCCTCCATCAGAGGCCCGATTTCCCCGCTTTTCAACGTCGAGCCAGGAACCTGAAGAGTTTTCTAAGGCGTGTGAGGCTCTTGCTTTACGAATGCGTAATAACGGCGAATTACTCATATTATATACACACGCCAGACGCTGGTAATTGTGTATTCTGCGACACGGCCACTGGCATGATACCGGTTCGCGGCCGTACCAACACAGAGCAGAGTGCAGGCTTTTGCAGCAGGCAGAGTCAATATCGGAGGTGGGCTGTCTGTGGGGTGCAAGGAATCTACCGATATGGCGATTTGAAAAGTCCGATGGCCGGAGATGGCACAATTTGCTGGATAGAATATCAAAAAGACTTTTCGCTCCATCTCAAGTGAAGACATCAAAGCCCAGTCCGCCAGTTATCAGTCGGTCAAAGAGTCAGTCAGTCACAAGAGCCAGCCGGTTCATCCACTGCCCCCGCTACACGCGACCAAAAAGTCACAGAAGGTAGGCAGGTACCCACGAGCAACGGCCGTTACGTACAACTGCGTACGTGTACGGTCGACGTCGTCAAGTCAGCTCAGCGTCGTCCCGCTGCGTCCCGTTGCTGGCATTTGTCAGATCGACTGCGCAGAGTACATTACACTACACACTCACTACCTCTACCTGCACATGCGCAACGCCCCGCCACCGACATCAGTCGCCTCGTCTGAAGCAAGCTGACCCTGTCGAGCATCTTAGTCGCGCCGTCGCCAGGAACCCGCCAGGCTTATATATATACACACCATCGAAGAGGTGAAACTCGGTACAGAGGTACTTGATTATCATTGCAAGATTCTAGTTAGTACCATGTCTTGAAAAGCAATTCCCCTACACTGCCATGCCATAGCATGATAGCACAAATCCCCTGCCCTGCTGCATGCCAGACTCTAGCGCTCCTTTGGGCCGCAGCTGAGGCTCCCCCCCTCCGGTGACGACGGCCGTCCACTTGTCTTTGAGCTGTCCGCCTGGTCGGCCTTGAGAGCGGAGATGTCCCGAACCCGCAATGCACTTCGCAACTACGAGCTTGCCGTGGCCCACTCTGGAGTCTGGAGTCCTGGGCTTCAGCCTCTAGGATCCGGAGGAGCACCATCTCCATTCTCCCCATAGTCATCCCACCGCGCCGGGGACCTTCCAAGTTCCCGGTCCCAGTCCGTCTCGTTGCTTGTTGTGCGCTGCATCGGTCATCATCCCATCGGCTAACTTCCTCGGCTTTCCAAAGGGATCCCAAGCTCTGCCACTCGCTGCCACTCCTCTACCCTCTGACCTGGGCCGGCCGGACTTCGTTTCCCCCTCTTCCGTCCATTCCGCCTCCTTCTGACGCTCCTGACTCTCCTGACTCCTGAGTTCCCTGCGGCCCGTCCCGGTGCGAATAATTCCGGGCCTCCTAAGCTTTTCCCTCTCTTCAACCCCCCCTTTAACTAACCCCCCTCCCCCCCTTCCCTTTTCCCATCATGTCGCCCGTCACCGCAAACCTTATCCGCTCCTCCCTCCGTCAGGCTTCTGTCTACTCCCGTCTCAACATCGCCACTGCTCCTGCCTTCGCTCGCCCTGCTGCCCCTTCCCTCTTCGTCTCCAACAACAGATACCGCACAATGGCTTCCGAGGCTTTCCAGAAGATCAAGGTCAAGAACCCCGTCGTCGAGCTCGATGGCGATGAGATGACCCGCATCATCTGGCAGGACATCAAGGAGAAGTTCATCTACCCCTTCCTTGACATCGACCTCAAGTACTATGACTTGGGTCTCGAGTACCGTGACGAGACCAACGACCAGGTCACCATTGATGCCGCCGAGGCCATCAAGAAGTACTCCGTCGGTGTTAAGTGCGCTACCATCACTCCCGATGAGGCCCGTGTAGAGGAGTTCAAGCTCAAGCAGAGTAAGTTATGTTTTGGACCCCAAATTCTCCATGCAGAAAGCGAAGCGCTGCACGGCGCATGTCGACGCATTGCCTAACATGGTTTGTGCGCGTTAGTGTGGCTCTCCCCCAACGGCACCATCCGCAATGCTCTCGGTGGCACCGTTTTCCGTGAGCCCATCGTCATTCCCCGCGTCCCTCGCCTGGTGCCCGGCTGGAAGAAGCCCATCATCATTGGCCGCCACGCCTTCGGTGACCAGTACCGCGCCAAGGATCTCGTCGCTCCCGGCCCCGGTAAGCTCCAGATGGTCTACACCCCCGAGGGTGGTGAGCCCCAGGTCATCGACGTCTTCGACTACAAGAACGGCGGCGGTGTTGCCCAGACCCAGTACAACACTGATGAGTCCATTGAGGGCTTCGCCCACGCTTCCTTCAAGCTCGCTCTTGATAAGGGCCTTCCCCTCTACATGAGCACCAAGAACACCATCCTCAAGAAGTACGATGGCCGCTTCAAGGATATCTTCCAGCAGATCTACGACACCCAGTACAAGGAGGCTTTCGAGGCCAAGAAGATCTGGTACGAGCACCGTCTCATCGACGACATGGTCGCTCAGATGATCAAGAGCTCCGGTGGCTACATCATGGCCCTCAAGAGTAAGTCAACCTGATTCCCGCGATAACCGGTCGGAGAAGCAAAATCTAACCGAAAACCCCTCTTCCCAGACTACGATGGTGATGTCCAGTCCGATATCGTTGCTCAGGGCTTCGGCTCCCTCGGTCTCATGACCTCCGTCCTCATCACCCCCGATGGCAAGACTTTTGAGTCCGAGGCTGCCCACGGTACCGTCACTCGCCACTACCGCGAACACCAGAAGGGTAACCAGACCTCCACTAACCCCATTGCCTCCATCTTCGCCTGGACCCGTGGTCTTGTCCAGCGTGGCAAGCTCGACAACACCCCCGAGCTCATTGCCTTCGCTGAGGCTCTCGAGAAGGCCTGCATTGACACCGTCGATATCGATGGCATCATGACCAAGGATCTCGCCCTTGCCTGCGGCAAGACCGGCCGTGAGGACTGGGTCACCACCTCCGAGTACATGGCTGCCGTCGAGCGCCGCCTCAAGAGCACCCTCAAGGAGAAGCTCTAAGTCACCTTACCCTGACGCATTTTTAATACCCCCCTCCCAAAAAAGGACCGGAAAAAATTAGTCGGATGAGAGATGACGGTTAGATCAGCTGCTCAGGTGGGCCCGGGTAAACGGTTGGGTTCCGCTGCACCCGCAGACGAAGGGAGACGCGCGGAACATAGGATTGAAAAGTTGAGACGAAAACAGCATCGTCCTGGATATCATCTTTTGGTTTACGCATCAAAGTGCATTCATTGCATTTGCGCCTCGCGTCTTGCGTCTTTTACCCCCTGAAAGGGATCAAGGCAAGGAGTAATCGGTATAATTTGCTGGCTTTGTCGTTCCTGTACCACCCATTTCGGAGTTTTTGGAAATCGGCGGGCAACTTGTATGTACATAGGCTTCCAGCATCTTCATGAACAAATTTAACGAAGTAAAATACCCTCCAAACAAACTGAACCTTCTGGTTATTTACGCATTCTCTTTATACTTGGCGTTCTCCACGTTCCGGTATCTGTTTTGTCCCGGCTTTTCCAATCAGTAGGTCAGCTACTCTTTTCTTGCAGGGCGCTATTTCTGATTCCTAGCGTTGGCCACATATACACTACATACAGTGGGGTCCCTTGTTTCGACAACCCCAAAAATCTGGCTAAAGGGGTTGTTCGAACAGGGGGGGTTGCTCGGACTAGGGTAGGGTGCACGAACCGCACCACCAAAACTACCAAAAAGAAGTTCATGCCCAGGCTACCTATCCCCCGTTACAATACTATCAGTCACCCTCCAAATCTGCTTCTTGCATATTTTTCGCTTCTTATTAACATTCAGGTGAAAGGCAACTATTTCTTACCCTTCTTCCTCCCAAAAACCCATTTTAGACCGCCCAAAATCTAACTCTCCTATATAAATTCAAGAGCAACTTTTCGATTTACTGTTGCTGGCTGCTGGGTTGCGCTTCGCCATGGTAAAAAGAAATTTTTCTTATGCGGGGTTGTTATAATAGGGGGAGTTGCTCCAAATAGGGGTTGCTATAATAGGGGACCCGACTGTACAGCACCCTGTTTGGTTTTTGTCGACAATGAAGTAAGCCCGCCCACCCTGTACTCCTATCACTTTAAGCTGTAAAACTTCATAGACAAGAATCATTCATGTATCCTTGGTCCCTGGTGGACGGATGCTGGATGAGGACCTGTCCGAAGACTGAAAACCTGAGCACTGTTGGATAGCCGAAGTATGCATGAACGACCAGTGTTCTCGTACCCGAAATCTATTCCCGATCACTCCCACCTGAAAACATGCACATGCGTTTCCGATTGTTCTTGGTGAGCCAACGCCAAAGAGCATGTAGTGAACTCAGGCACCACAAGGAGCCGGCCGCCCGTGAACAAATACACGAAAAACCCGCTGAAGGACGTTAAAGGCCACTGCTATTATTCAAACACCCGCCCTCATTCACGATATGCCATCAAGTCGTCCGGATTCAGCCACTAATCATCAGCCTTTGAGGCTTCACCACTGGCTCCGGCGCTCTTTCGCGGTCTTTTAGTACCCGATGTAGGCGTAGCCTCCCCGCCGCCGCCTTCGCTCTTACGCTTCTTCTTGGTCGGTCGACTCGAACCCCCCTTGGGCCTGTAGCCCGGATCGTCATCCACGACCCGCTTCCGCTTGCCTTTTGTTGTACTCGGTGTCACCGCCGCCTCGAAGTTGTTATCTTCGTCCAAGTATTCGGGCACCTCAACGGCGACAGCGGCGGACTTGGCACCGCCCCTCTTTGTGCGAGCCGAGTTCGAGTCGCCCCGACCACCACGGCCCCCGGATGCACCGCCACGCTCGCCTTTAGCCCGTCCGCCGCGACCCGAGGTGGTGCCGCGAGACTCACCGTGGTCGTTGTCGTCCCCGTGGGCCTCTGTGTCTTGTAGAAATGTCTTGGGCGCGTGTTTCCGCAGCCAGTTGTAGACAGATGTCGGGTTGCGTAGCTGGAAGTCCCGGGAGGCGAGCAGGCCACTCTCCCTCGCGTTGGCGGCGGCGCTGTTCGGCTGGGCGATCGGTGCGAGGGTAGGCAAGGCCGGAGGAGGCGGCACACCGGTCTCGCTGGCCTCTTTTCTCGCCAGCCGTTGGTCAATCTCCCAAATGTAGTTGTCGATATCGTCCGCTGTGAGAAACGAAGGTGGGTGGGGTTGTCCCTGGAACGGATCGGCTGGCGAGTCGCGGCCGGCTTCGAGGTCGCGGAGGAGCTCCGGGAAGCACTCAGCTGCTTGGGAAAACCGCATGTGCGGTACATCTTGGAGGAGTTCCTTATAGGATTTCGACGGCCGGATGCCGCCCGGAGGCGTGGATGGCCTGTCGATGTCCAGGTATAGACCTTCTTTATCGGAAGGTGCGTTGACGCTCAAATCGAAGCGCTTCTCTGGTGGGATCTGGTTGGAATTGTTGACGTCGAGAAGGAGATCGAGAAGACGGCTACAGATTGAGCATGGATGGTTAGCATAGATGCCGACAAGATTGATGGAGAGTTCGGTTATCCTACTCCTTCTGAATGGCTAGTCGCCGGGCGGTTGCTAGGGCCTTTTGTTCGGCTTTGTACAGCTCCTCGCCTTCATGCATCTTCTGATCAAAGGTTATGCGCATCTTGCGATACTTCTTTTTCCACGACCGATAGGTCGGCTTGTCGTCAGCCATCCTTGTGTCGATAGAATCATCGTCTCCTCCCCTGTGGCTCAACTCGGTGCGGCCGCGCGGGTCGACCTCCATCTTGGAGAAAAGAGGGATGGCGGATCGTGATAATGACTGCTTGGTTGCGGCTTGTAATCGTCTAACAATGCGCGTCGTGAGAATGGGGAGGATGGTGCGTGGAAGGTTGGGTTTCGGGATAAGTCGTGGCGCGGTGTCGAGTTGATGGTTTGGTCAATCAATAACGAAGGAAAATGTTACTTTGGATCTTGGGAAAATGGCCGGTTCCAGCGAAGGCTGCGGCTCGTTTGTTGGATCGCGTGTCGAGCCATGCTAGTGTTGCCTGCACCGCTTGGTACACTCAAGGATGCTGTTAGTGTAGAGGTACCTTCACTGAGTATTCAGCCTTCCGTCTCGCGAAACAAAAGCGTGAAACGCCCTGGCGTCCTCTTGCCGTCTTCAGCTGCCCTGCCAGGATGCGGATCAGCGTGTATAGCCTCCCTTTACGGTCATGTCACTGAGGATGGATGTGCGTTAGATGGAGGCGGATTTGTCCGCTGACACACTGCATATGGACGCTTAACACTAACAGAATGCATTGCATAGGGACAAAGTAGAGACGGTTGGCTGCACTCTTTACTCGCCTGTCAGGCTAGCTAGGCTGCATGTATGGGTCAGGCCAGGGGCTATCCCATCCTCAATCTAATCGATAGCGCCCTAGTATAGTGAAAGTATCAAATGGAGCTGTGTACAAGTCAGGCTGTTGTTTGTTGTCAGTGGGGGTGGAATAAGTTTTCTTCCATCCTTCTGAATCAAACCCTACCTCCAACGTCTTGACACCGAAATTCTCTTCCAAAGGGTTTATGTTCACTCGTCCACTAGCATTTCTCAGAACAATGGCCGAAAACGCAGCGAAGCGCATCAAGACCGATGGCGGTGCCCTCACCATCGGCACCCACAACGGCCACTTCCACGCCGACGAGGCTCTGGCCGTCCACATGCTTCGCCAGCATGTCCCCAAGTACACCGGCGCCCGCCTGGTTCGCACCCGTGACCCTGCGCTTCTTGAGACCTGCGACATCGTCGTCGATGTTGGTGGCGAGTACGAGCCCTCCCGCGACCGCTACGACCACCACCAGCGCACCTTCACCACCACCTTCCCCGACCACCAGACCAAGCTCAGCAGCGCCGGTCTCATCTACATGCATTTCGGCAAGGGCATCATCTCGCGCAGCCTGCCCGACACACCTGCGGAGGACAGCGACAAGGTTGGCTTGATCTGGAACAAGTTGTACGACAGCTTTGTCGAGGCCCTCGACGCCCACGACAATGGCATCAGCGTCTACGATGCCGATGCTCTCAAGGCTGCTGGCATCGAGAAGCGCTTTTCTAACGGCGGTTTCACCCTCGGTGCCATGGTCGGCCGCTTCAATGGCAACTGGAACGATCCCGTCCCCTCGGATCCTGTGGCCGCCCAAGCGGAGGAAGATGGCAGGTTCGAGGAGGCCAGCCAGCGTATCGGCGAGGAGTTCGACCGCGCTCTCGACTACTACACCAAGGCTTGGCTCCCGGCCAGGGATGTCGTCGAGACGGCCTACAAGGCGCGCAAGGAGTACGATGCGGAGGGCAGAATCCTTGTCTTGAAGGGTCAATCGGCCCCCTGGAAGGATCATCTCTACACCCTGGAGGAGGAAGAGGGAGAGGGTGTCCAGAAGGTTCTCTATGTCCTGTACCCCGAGAAGCCTACACCCGACGCCAAGTGGAGAGTGCAGTGCGTGCCTGAGACTGGCGACTCCTTCCAGAGCCGCAAGCCCCTGCCCGAGGCTTGGAGAGGCTTCCGCGATGAGAAGCTCGATGAGATCACGGGTATCCAGGGTGGTGTTTTCATTCACGCGGCAGGTTTCATTGGAGGCAACAAAACCTTCGATGGTGCGTTGGCCATGGCGAAGAAGGCTCTGGAGTAGGAATCCAGCGCTGCTATGAAGATTGGCAAGCTCGTCGGCGTTTGTTAGAAAAGCACTTGGCATTCCTCCCGCTGGTTAAGGGAAAATGGTGCATCATCGTCTTCATGTTCATCACCATCAGTCCGTACCTTGAGAGTATATTCGTTCGTGTTCACGTTGTTGACCGGCTGCATGACCTTCGTCAAGGCTCCAGTAAAGGCACTTAGCGTAGATAATATGCTCTGCCGTCTGGGCACTCCGATACATCCCCATTTGTGTACTTATGAACATTGACACAGAAGATAGACTTCAAAGCAACACGCGCTGTCTTGCTAAAGGATAGACTCGACTCGACCAACCCACTTGAAACATAGATCACAAAACCCTAACCCATTCATATCTCATCCGAACAAAAGAACCTTACATTAAATAACATCAAACCCAACGCCACAAACCCCAAAACGTAATCTCATGCCCATGCTGTGCGTAACTGCTTAAGTGCCGTGTGCTGGTGAGTGTTCTTGAATACACGGTAGAATGAAATGCTCGACAAATCGTTTCGAGGAGGCGGAACCTCCGTCGAACGCCATGCGCTTGTTCTCTGGATGTTTATTGTCGGATAGGGATGGGCTCTTGCTGATCAGCAGGCGCGGCTGGGATGGTGTCGGCGGCGGCTTGCTCTTGCTGTTGCTGTTGTCCGGCCCCCGCATTGTGTTCGCTGTTGTTGAGAGCTTCAAGTTCCTCGGCGCTGAGCCCGCGGTTAAGGTAGCTGCTTTCCTTGACAGGGCTGCCGGCTTGAGGGACCATGTTGCTCTGCTGATGAACAATGTGATGGGCTTGCGCCAGGCCGCTGGCACCGTTGATAGCGCCGCCGGGGCTCGTCAGGTGGGGAATGTTCTCGGGGACGGGGTGCTGGCTGCCTACTGAGCCCGTGTCGACACCATCGCCCTTGCCAGCCTTGCTCATGGCATAGTCGCCGCTGTCAAAGTACTTGCGTTCCTTGAGATGCTTGGCGAAATGGTCGCTGCGGCTGGGCAGCTTGCCGTACAGACGGAACAGGCGTTGTTCCTCGGGGGAGAGCGACTGTAAAATTGGGAGAATCGTTAGCGTCGGTACCCATAGCGCGAGTGTTGCAAGTTGTTGCGTTGTGCTGGGAGCCCAGAATGCTTCATGGTGTCGTTGATAGTATCGGAGTTGGGTCGTGTCTTCCGAGCCCAATCGCGCCCGGCTGAAGTGGTCTGATGGTGTTGCTGCTGCATTGAGGGATGATGTCAACTTACCTGAATGTCAACCTTCTTTGCCTGGTGGGGATTCATGGCTGCAGTTCGAAGTCGGGCTCTTTGCTCTGCGCTCAACCGCTGGCTCTTTTCGAGGCCGTTATGATTCACAATTCACAATAGATCAATCGCCCGGCGTTATAGACCCGTTCAGTCTCGCTGGATTCTGCTGGCTGTCGGTCGCAAGCCTGTCGTTCGCTTATGATGGTCGCGGAACGTCGAAGACGGGGCGGCTAAGGTGATGCAGGACGTCGATGGAAGCGTGTGGATGCACGGCAAAAGTACGGTATTGGGGTGCTTGTTAAGGTGCCCGCGTTGTCATCTGGTGTTCTCACTTGCACTTGGAAGAATAGGTGGAGGAGGGGCGACGCAGACGGGAAGATGGGGTCAAGAGGCGGGACCATCAAGTCTTGGAGGTGGGACAGGTGGGACACTTGGAGCTACGCAGTGCGGCAGTCGAGGTGCAGCATTGCCTGCCGGGACTGCAGTACCTTTGTGAGGCGGTGACGGTGCCTTGTCTCGCCTGTCTGCTTCTTGCGTCTGTCAAGTGACCAAGGGCAGAGGTACCTCTAAGTAGTCACTTTTAACCACATAGGCTCAGCGGAGAGTCCGTGCACAATTGTCGCTTCGACACGAGATTGTTCATGCGCTACGCTATCTAATAGCGTGCTGCGGAGATCCAAGTGACTTCGTCTTTCCTTTTCCGGACTTGGAGTGCCCTCCTCCTCCTGCTCGAAAGTCGAAACCGTCGCTCTTCGCTCATCATGTCAACTATCAGCATTAACGATGGCCATCAGCTATTCATGAGACCAGCGATGGGCAACTGCGTTGTGACACATTCCCCGCTCCTCAATTTCCCAATCTCTTGAGCGCTCGCCATCTCACTTGTGCGGAATAAAGACCAAACCGATCTTCATGAAACATGTTTGTCACTGCCTCCATGTTGCTTGCTGAGAAGAGGGGAACCGATTCCAGAGATGTCAGACACCCAGGTCGTGCCGGCCGAGCTAGGATGGCCAAAGGCCTGATCAACAATCACCTACATAATGCCAGGAGGGCACCTGCAGTGGTCTGTAATTTCTACGGGTCATCAGGTCTGTAAACTGTTCCCTATGGCAGGTGCTATGTTGTCTCAGCTTATGTCTGCGACGTGCAGTGATTTGATGTGATGCGGCAGTTTGGGGCAGCCAACCAAAGGGTTGTTTTCTTGAAGCTTGTACAAACAAACATCTAATCTTCCAGGAGATCAAGGTACATATCTCATATGTCCGATTCCCTTCCTCGTGTGTCTCGACCCTACTTTGATACGCCCGAGTATGATAAGCCAAACCCGCAATTCTTGCCATCCTGTTCATGATCGAGCGTATCTTCATATCACGCATCAAAAACAGAGCTCCTTCCATACTCTCATCTCAGTCCTTCAGGAAGGCAGTGCCAACAATGCAAATGTTCCGCCCACGACAGGCCTGGCCACAAACGTCGGTCCATTCTGCGGATACCCACCCGTCTCTGCATCATACAGGTCTGTCATGGCTCGATTAGTTGTCGTCTTGCCGACCCAATTGGCGAGCTTATTGATTAGCAGTGCCTTGGTGTCTGGGCCGGCAACTGCCGCTGCAAACATCATCCAGTCTGACTTGGTCCAGGTGTGGCGTGTATCAAGCGGGACGGCGTATTTCAGCGCAATGCTTTGGTAGAATTTGGACTGCATGTCGAAAATCGACTGGTCGACAAAGTTGAGGTCCAAGAGCTTATCTGCGTAGATGTTGTAGAGAAGACCTGTTGTTCTTTGTTAGAGTGCTGGATCGTGCAAAAAGAGGTTACATGAAACCCAACAGGGAGCAAGTAAACAAAGCAAAAGGAGGGAAATATCCTCACCATGGCTGTTTTTGTCACCATAGCTCAAAGTCGTGTGCGGAAGGTCGGTATCATTGTTGATGGCTAGAACCTTCCATTGCTCCAAATACTCATCTGCGATCGCACCCCAATTATCGCTGCTGGAAGTTAGGTTGGCAATTCTACTCATGGCCTTGAGGCCAATGATGCCTTTAATGGCCAAGTTTGTTTGATTCCTAGACAAACTTCGGTCAGCTATATTCATCCAGTTAAACAGAATGTAAACATACGCCAAAGTACCGGCAAAATCGTCCGTGCTGAGCTGGTTAGACGGGATCAACGAGTCCTCGACCAGGAACTCTGCCCATTGCGAGAGTATCGGGTAGTGTTTCTCGAGATAGCTGGTGTCGCCCGTGCGCTCGGCGTAGGCCAGCGTCATGATGACCATGTTTCCGCACTCCTCCAACGGCATTGGCTCGTCATTGCCAGATGGATAACCCTTCGCAACAGGGAAAGTTCCCAGATCGTGCTCGGCCCATTTGTTTGGGTACGCTCCGCTCTCCTGATTCTCGAACAAGGGATCAAGCAGGTACCTTGCGAGTGTCGCATTCAGGTACAGCAGGATAGGGTATGCCGGAAATATGACATCAACCGTTTGGATGTCGCTGTTAGAGCTGATTTCTTTTAAGAAGATGTAGGGCTTTGAGGGCGTGCCACCGAACTGAAGTGCCCCAAAGCTTTGGCGGACTGTAAGCGTCGTGATGGTCGCGTAATCCTGGCCGCCGGCCTTGACCGAGTCCTGCTGAATCCTATTATCTAGTTCGTTGCTGTGAGTCGTTGCATACTGATAATCGTCGTGAAATGCGTCAATGGCCTGTTGATCATCGTGATTGAAGTAGGACTGCCACAATCCAGGGACTGCATCGAGGGTTTTGTTGATGCCTGCGAAGTGGATGACATTGTCTTGAATCAAGCCCAACGTGAAAAGCCGTTCTATATCGCTACTCCCAACGTTACCAAGGTCGTGAGAGAATCCAAATACCGGCCTAGGATGGTCAGTTGTGGTTCGTAACACAGGAATTCAATCATGTAACCGGAAACTCACCAGTTATCCTGAACAGCTCTGAAAGTGCCGTCTACGGTATTAGCCAGTGTTTGGTTGCTTGCAAACTGACTTCGTACGACTTGGTCAGAGCCTATTTGCCAACTCAGCTGCAGCAAAAGGTTAGTTGATCGAGATTCTACATCACTCTGATTCTCCAGCTTGACCAGATGATTGTACTTACACCACTGTCGGAACCAGTAGTAAAATACCATCTTCCCCAAGCTGCGATCTCGCCATTCTCGCCGTACTCGACTTGCTCGGTCCTTTCGAATACATGGTAATCCAGCTTGTTGATTTTGTCATGAGCCCAAGTGATCTTCTGGGAGAGATCGCCGCTTGCCCATTCTTTGGGTCATCATTAGCTCGACAGGCAACCACATCGGCGGCACGGAAATGATGGAATATGGAATGGGCACCAACCGCCAGAAACATCCATGTATAGCCGGACATCATGGGTCCCTCCGTCGGCAGATTTGGCCTTTGCAGAGATATACGAAAACTGCTGCGATTGCCTGGAAAGATCATCTGCGAACACCGGAGATAGAAAGGTGACGGTAAGGTTGACCTTGCCGTCCACGTCAAACACGAATATGCTCTTTGTTGACGTATACTCCAAGGACAGTTGCTTGACGACCGGATTCTGAGAGGCTTTCCCCATCCAGTTGAACACCTTCCCATCGACTGCGATCAGGCCCTGCCACCCCAGGATCTGTGTACTACACAAATGCAAGATTTCATTAGTGGGTGATAGCAACGCCAAATGTGCGGATGACTGACACTTACGTCCAGTGTCGTGGCCAGTTATCCGGAAGCAAGCACTCAGGCTCACATTGTAGCCACGAGTTCAAGTACGGTGTCCGCACTGCCAACGGTACCGCTGGGGGCCTCGCAGGTTTATAAGTTGAGGCATGCACAGTAGCCATTCCGCAACATACTGCAGCCACAATGGCCGCAATCTTCGTCGACCACATTGCGGAAAAGACTATGAGGGGGCCTCGGAAAGGTGAATGGCGGACCAAAGAGAGAATGGCCGATAAATTGAAGAAGTTGTCCAATGCTTGCGGAGCCACTGACGTGCGTTTCGAAAGTACTAATGCAGGCAGAAGGGGCTGTCCTGGTTTGGCAAATGTGGGAGAGCTGCAAGTTAGGGGTCTGTGAGAGTGGACGGACACAACCCAGATGTTATAGGAAAAGAGAGACCTGAGATGATTTTAGTCGACACTAGCTTGGGTGATGACGGGACCAAGTCGTTTCAATTAGTCACGAGGAGCTGCCAATCCATATCGTGACAAACAAAAATCAACCTCGATGCCTGCCTGGTTCTCCAACCTAGGTTGCCTGAACCAGAATGTGACGAGGACAGGTGAACATAGCGTTGCTATGGTTTGACGGCCATGGAGGGGGCTTGACTTCAGACATGGCAGAAAGTTAGATCTGGACGTCTGTTAATCAAGGTGGTTGTAGTATCTGTCTCCAACCGGGCAAGCTTGACCATCGAGGTCAGCACGAGCATTGTAACCTCCTGCATGATGTCGATGCACATGCCGTGACTGCGGGAGAGCTACGGTAGCATCTTGGAGAACAAGACATATCCACAACCTCGCACCCATAAGGCTCAGAGAAACACCGGAAGATTAGATTCAGAATCCAACGTCCCGACCTCTTCCTGGACAAATGCACCAGCAGATGTCGTCTCGTCTTATAAGTCTGCATGCAGCCTGACCTAAAACGGGCCTCAACGTTGGCCTATGTATCTCCCCATCACGATGGGAAACGAAGAGGAGACACAAAAGAGCAAGCATTTATCCCGGCATGACCCATGAGTATGCGTTGTCCAGAGCAAGTTGAGAATATCCGTTGGAGGTTGGAATTCGACCCTGGGAAGATAATATGTCTCGTGGGTATTGCTAAGTCCACAATGTGGGCAATGAGTTGGGGAACCTAAGAGACCAAGCGTTGACAACAGCAGCTATGACAGCAAGACCCCGAAATCGTTACCTCCAACAAGACGATTGATGAGGAGGCACAAGAAGCATATTGGAAAATGGATGTAACCACCCGAAAATCATATGCCCGCAGCTATTGCCGTTGTCGTAGTCTGAAGAAGGAAGGTGAATTTGAGAACCTGCTATACATGAGAGGTAGAATGTTCGATGAAAGCTTAACTAACGTATGTAAGCCTGGACCACCAGTTGATGATTGAGTGAGCGGATGGAAAATCCGAGGATCAAGGTCTCCCAAGATCACCCATGAAGGAACAAAATGCAGCCCTGGCTCATCGTCACTAGTCTCTACTCCAGCTCTAGGATGAGTTTAGGCAGTAGAGACGCTGAGTTCGTATCAACTTAGTGACGCTGGAAAGTCGCTGCATACGGTCTGATCGACCGTTAGAAAGTGATCCTTTTAAGGTCGCTAACAGATCAGTAGGGGGTATGTACAAAATGGAATGCACCCTCTGAACGAGTGTGCAGATATCAGCTAGCCCAGCACTTTCGAGGGAATGACCCTCCAACCCAGCCTATTCCGGGGCAATGGCGCTTGGCAGGGTGGTGTCCAAATTGAAAAACCACCATTGTTGGTGCTGGTCTGACAACATCAATATGTGGTTGTTGATTCGTAACGTTCGAGAATCTGATGCATGATGCCGCAGGGTTTTGGCGTTGCACGGTGAAGAAGGAGAGCTTCCACTTTTGTTGCTCAACTAATCGGTTGATGTGACTAGCCACAAACCAGGATCGAAATGCCGGCACGATGATAGACACGAAGGCTGGCGAGAGCCTCACTGAGGCGGGCAGACGGTGCGTCATGCATACTAGGATGAAACTCCAAGTGGTGGGGATGTGTCTTGAGTGCCCGAGTCCTGGCGTTTTACCAATCCATTACTCTTATTGGGTTTGACAGGTGATTCATGCCAGAGCATGTTTGTTACTATCAACCGCAAGAGGGTGCTTGCTTGCGTCAAGCTTCGCATTTCGTCTTGTCTGCTTTTTGTTGCAAAGGTATTGATTACCGTCGTTGGTCATCACATGCTGATGAGGTGTGTATTATATTCAGATCATGAGACCGAAAGGAACCGGTCACTTGGGTATCAAGGCTGCGAAGGCTATTGTGCGGCAGTTGCATTTCGGACCAGTGTATGCTGCGCGGAAGATTTTGAACTTTCAAATGATACGCTAAACCAAGAGTGGCGGGGAAGTTTTGAGATCCTCGACAAGATTGCTGGCCGTTTTGCAACAGAGCTTCATCATATGCGCCTTGTTTAAGGCTGTGTGACGTTCCATTGCCTTGTACACTCACTGTTGGGAACCACCACGTGTCCTTGTTTGGCTTTCAGCACATATGCAGCAGTGGAATAAAGTGGGAGTCCGTCGTCCTGTGTCTCGTTGTCGCAATGGATCTACGCAAAATCGACTTTTCTGGAAGGTCGCATGAATTGGTGACCATGATCGTGACCAGGACGGACTTGTAGGTTTAGGACGATCCAACCCCCCCTAATACTCGACTGTCTTCCGGTCCGATTAAGCGGGGGGTTCCATTATACAGTATCCGTCAGTCGCGTGACCCTTCCGGGGGCCAGCAACGAGTCGAACAGTATCGTCGCAAGACACCCCCGAATTTCTTGCGGTTAGATGTTGACATATTGGCTGTCTCGGTCACACGATTTCTGAAAGCCAGTTCACGGCTTATGAACCAGGTTATTGGGCAGATCAGGGAGCCGTAGGGCAGCCGTTCTCCTGAGCCCGTATCTCTTCCAAGAGGAACCCGTCCTTTGAGAGCACAGCTATAACGGAGTGTCACCGTGTCACGCGCAAGCTTGCAGCGTTGTTGATGCCCACCGGCTTTTGGTATCACGGACAAAACACCTTTTATTTGTTTTGATTCATCTGCAATATCTGGTTAGCGTCACCGCGGCCCTTCAATTCATGATAAATCCCGGGGTTGGAAAGGCAGTGCGATGTGAAAGGAGGGTGAGAGGGGTGGTGACTGATACCTACACCGTAATGATGGAAGACGCTGTGGCCGTTGTGATATAGACTAAAGGTGATGTTTCAAAGTTGAGAAACAACCGGAGCAGTAGTGTTCTACAGGATGACGGGCACGGTATTTGGAATGGGTCACAGTCCTTCCTTCGCAAGCATGTCGGCAATGTCGAGGTAGAAGGCAATTGCATTAAACCTGGGGTCGACGGAGTCAGAAAGAACCCCGAGTAAGGGAAGGGGAGTCGAGATGAGCGGCTTGAGAACTTACGTGGGCGGCCTGCCCATCCACCTTTGCCAGGTGAAGCGGAATCTATTGCTCCAGTTGATAAGATCAAGATGGTTCACACCAGAGAGCGTTCCTTTGTACGTGCCCCACTGGCTGCTCTGGACACTGACGAGACCATCATTAGGCCCCTCGATGCCGTGGATAATTCCGTGGGAAAGGCGGAAAGGGCTAAGGAGCGGTGGTTTCTCGTGGACCATGGCTCCGTACGAGAAGTAGCGGACCTCGGGATCATCGGGTGTCTTGGGGTTGAAATCTTTAGTCATATACCTTTTGGTCAGCTGGTTGAAAGCGCCCGTCTCAAAGCCGGTGATGCGCTCCCACATGTTGTAAAGACTGGGCAAGCGTTCAGGGCCAATTTCATCCATCAAGTAGTCAGCGAAGGTGCTGCCATGGTGGGGAGTGGCGACGGTGACGAGCGACTTGACCCTCACACCGGCGGGTTTGAGCTGCGATATCATATATCGAGCATCCAAACCGCCCATGCTGTGAGCTATGATGTTGACGCTCTTTCCCTGGGCCTGGGCTTCAATGCCACGGGCCAGCTCAGCCGCACGCTGCTCAACCGAGCTGCTTGGAGGGACGGTGGTGGTAATGACCTCACATTTCCTCCTGTTAAGAGCGTCTTTGATGCCGTGCCAGTAGTGGATGGAAGGCAGAAAGGAGCCGGCGAGCTTTAGTTCAGCAAAGCCAAGAAGGCCGTGGGCCAGAACAATGGGGTTTTTGGGTATTTCTGGAGCAGTCAGTGAATTGTGCTTTATTTGTTTAGATGGAGCAGCTCGGAACTTACCATACTGGTCTCTGAGGATGGCATAGTCGTCTACAATCTCCTTGCCCAGGTACTCCTTGGGCGCAAACTTGTTGCGTGGATCCAAGCTTTGGCGACGACAACTCGATGACGCTCCAAAATGGCGCCTGGCTGTTAGTGTAGTCTTTGGAGTGAGTATCGTCCTCGCCGCGCAACGAAGTAGACTCGTTCGCGCGGGCACCGCCACTGCTACGATGACGGCCCTTCCTGTCTCCATGCTGCTTCAGCACTGCAATGCGCACTGCAATGCGCTGTCTGTCGGTCGAATGTGCCGGTCGCAGAGAACTTGATGCTTGGCAATCGGGCCGGTGTTTTGTGTCAGTGTGGCGGCCCTGGTGGTGTTCGCCGGGTGGCAACGGGATTTGCTAAGCTCAGCGCGACACTGCCCTGGTTCCGGATCCCGTTGTCTTGCACTGAGCGAGGGCGTAGTGTAGTCACGGTATGAGATCAACAGATGGAAGTCGATCACCGAATCCAAGGCACAACTTGAACCAACGGGATAAAATGACAGTGACATGGCTACCTCTACTTAGCTACAGGAATACAGAACAGGAAGGCACAATGGCGCAAATGACCAGCCCGCTGGAAAAGGAAAGTTGCAACTTCGGAAGCCGTCTTGTCATTGGACGGCAGACTCATTATTACGGGGCTGTCAAGTGTTCGAGTCCAGGAAGGGGCGGCCCGGGGAACTCGGCAATGTGGCTCGACGCTGGCAAGTCAGGCACTAACAGAACTTGCGGACTATTTGCAGGCAGTCTGTTAGCTTGCGTCAGACGACACTTGCCTAGTCGTCCCAATTTTGATCAGGCTCATCAGGAACCATCCGTGCCCTTTCTCAATGAATAATCCCACATCGCCCACCTCTCTGGTCCTTTTCTCCTTCTTTCGTCCTCCAACACAACCAACCCATCCGACTTCCGCGGGCCTCCATTCCACATTGCACCTCTCCTGGACACGGTCGTACCGCGCTTAACGTCGTTTGGCTCGGTTAAACAGATCAATGGCATGTGAGCGTTCCAGCCGGAACATGTCGGCGCTGGCCCGCAGTGTCGACACTATCGATCGTCATTGGTAGTCTGCCGCGTTAGCACCAACAACAATCCCCCATTGGCCAGTTGAGACGCTATCACAAATACTGTAACCCTTTGCCGACCAACACCAACCGCAACGTTCACCAGCCTTCATGCAACCAAGCATTCACATCCCGCGTCTCGTGCAGGAAAAAGACATGGGCTTGGAGGGCTCGGCTGGGCAGAGAGGTGTCTCACTGTGCACCATGTGTGGAATCACCATACGCCGATACAACGCTGTAGCCGATCCAAGGCCTTTACGGCAGTGGTTGCGAATAGCATCAAGACAAGCGCGACCAGACAGTCAGACAGACCAAGCCCCAATGCTCCCAAGGGCCCCCAAACCACACTTCACTGTCCACTGTTGGCTCTTGGCGATGTCACCCAGTGTGTCTACGCCGGAACGTTAATTCCGCATGCAATGGCCGACCGAGACTTCATTTTGAACCAAGGTTCTTTCGGATGTTATGATGCTCTCTGTTAATGACGGACGAGTATGAGACGAATATAAGTTAGATGGCAGGAAGAGCCAGAGATTCTGCGATTATAGAGTCCAACACCAATGTTATTAACCATGGTAATAAGGTGCTGACAAACATGACTGAAACAAACAACGACCCGGCATTCAATCACTACAGTACCAAGCTTTCCGGACCCCGGCGTCTTGTTCGTACTGTGTCGGCAGCAGGTGCGCTTCTGGCTGATCGGCAATCTGCCATCTTCACCTTCTTGTTCTCCTCTCGAACATGGACCTTAAGCGCCCGGTACTATGCGGTTCCAGTTTGTCGGGTCAGTGTCGAGGCGAGGCTGGAAAGGCATCCTGATGAGCCGGCCCGTGGGATGGGTACTGGGTTGAGGATATATCTCTGCGATGGGCGCGCCACCGCCCAACGGCCATGTTCATGTCTCTTCCCAGTCGCATGTCGTCCATCCCGCATGTCGACCCGGTATCAACTCTGTCAACATCGATGAGTACACAGGTGGCTCCAAATCTGCCAACATGTTGACCGCCCGAGACTGCAGTTCCGACACATCATGCCCCGTCCCCGGTGGCTTCTTGTCATACCAGACATCCCCTGCCGGCAATGCTTTTATGCTTGCTGCTTTCGCCGCACTGATCCCTATCAATATATTCACCGGGGTCCGCTACAAAACGCCCCTTTATGCCGTATTGACCACGCTTGGCCTACTCCTCGAGGTTGTGGGTCATGCTGGGAAAATACTGCTACGGTCGAACCCTGCCAGCGAAGGCCGTTTCCTCCTATATATGATAGGGACTCTATGGGGACCGACATTCATCAGCGCCGCCGTCTACCTGGTTCTTCCGCATGTCATGGTCATCTACGGCGAGCAGTTTAGTCTCATCCCTGAGCCAATTTACTGTAATATCGTGTTTGTGGCTCTCGACATCTTCACCTTGGCCTTCCAGTCCATCGGGATTGCTCTATCGGCTACGAGCGATACCGAGCTTGAGGTGCGCGTTGATACCCTGAAACCCTGGCTGTTGCACCTGAATAGCGGCTTACTGACCCGGCAACTGCAGAGACATCAGGGATTGAACATCCTGTTGACCGGGTTGGCTTTACAGTTGACAAGTCTTGCCCTCTTCTTGAGTGGCTACTGGTACTTCCGGCTCAAATTATCTCATCGCCGGTTTATCTTTGATCCCACGTTTTCCATGGTCTACTTGTCTTCTTACTTCAAAAAATTCCTCCTTTGTAAGTTGCGGGCCTTCCCGTTTTGTTAGGACCTTAGTTAACACCATAACAGGCATACAGGCAGCCTCGGTGCTTCTGCTAGTAAGAGCAGCTATCCGACTGGCTGCTTTTACCGGAGGGCTCGCCAGCGGCCTCGTGCAATCCCAAGTCGTCTCTCTCGTACTTGACGACACTCTCGTACTTGTCGCCGCTATCATTCTCTCCATGGCACCTGTTGGGAGGGCCTTTGGATCATCTTGGGCTGAGACTGCCCCGTTCACGCTTGCGGGCGATGAGTCAGATCTGCCTCTACGCAACTGGCGGCCATCGACAAGCCGGCACAGAAAGAGAGCCATCTCGCAGCCATTTCCAGCATCTCCCATGACTGCGCAACCATCTCCGCGATCATACCATTCCATATATCCGCCACCACCCCCGCCGTTGGCATCGCCGCAAGACAAGCGCGTGTATCAGCGGGCACCCTATGAGATTACCCCGGTACAGGTTGTACCCTACGTGCCCAGCGAAGCGGGAAGCCCGCCCCTTTCAGGGTCTATGCCGGCCGACACGCCGAGGAGAACGCCTAGAGAGGCACAGAAGCTCGTTGACCCTGATGCAATTTGGGGCTAACTGCGGGTCCTCAATCTGCTGCTTCTACCCAGTTTTCACCTTGAGCTTTATCTCCTTAGGAGACAGGACGGCTTCGACAAACTTATGTTGTGTGTTTGCGTTTTCTTCTTGCAGATACCATGTCTGATCACTTCGATGTCTTGTGTCGAAGTTGAACTTGCTTTATGATGGCATACGTAAGACCAACTTGGAAGCGTTGGTGCTATGTTTGCCAGTCGTTCCTTTACGGCCTCCCTTTGTGTTTTTGCAACAGCTTTTGTTCTTTCGTTATGATACCACTCCTTTGTACGCGGCGTTGGGGACAGGAGAGACTTGTATATACATCCCTTGCCTTTACTTCTGACCAACATTCAAATATGGTCAACCAAAATAACCGAATATGATCTGCGCTCTACACGTGCTGTTAAACCGATCGTACAACCTGGAAAGCCCACGGCGATAACAGTGCCTAGCTAGCCCGTCCCATGTTTCCTTGCAGGAACCTGGATAACTCGGATTATAGTACGCGCCCATACATTCCTCATATGCCACATTACCACCGGTAAGGTGTGAAGCTGAACCTTCTCAATGGAAGAAGGAGTACAGTCCCCCGAAAATGGCACCACCAAGGTGCGCCCCGTGTCCAATCTTCGAACTTTCATCGTTCAGCATCCACATATCGTAGGCAAAGCTGATCAAAGGTACCGTCTACAACTGCAGCGTAAGCGGCATCGGCAGCATTCCAGCGAACTTTTGCACCTGAGTATATGGAAAGACCACCGCCACAGCGACGCTCAATCCGCTCACGATGCCACTGGCCCCCAAGCCGTAACGGGTCATAATAACTCCTCGCCGACGGCTCTGGCGATCTCTTTCCACCTTGTGTGCAAAGTGCCATAGTTGCGCCACCGACCCGGCGACAGCAGAGCCCAGGCAGACGCAAAAGAGCTGGCCATTGGACAGACCTCTGTTGATACCGATGCTGGCCACGCTGATGAAGGTGGTCAGGTTCTTGACAATATGGTCGAGATCCTGGTGCGAGACAGCCCCACCGAGAATGGTCCACCAACGGCCTTGCGCAGTGTTGTCGAGGGAGATAGTGAAGTGGCGGCGGAGGGTCTGCAAGTGATTGGCCTCATTCTGAAGGCTAAGGAAGGATCCAGATCGTTTCGAACTCGCGCCTCCCTGACCCCTATTGAGATCGTGGATGATCCTCACGTTGCTGCCCAGGCCTCTACTACTTCTACCACTCCTCGCTTGTCGTTGCTGTTTTGTTTGGGTAGAGGAAAAGAGCTTGGAGGGGAGGTCGTGAAGGGAAGGGTATCGCCAGATGGCGAAGACAGCCGCGTTGACGCCGCAGAAAAGGTAGACAAACCAGCCCTTTTTGAAGTTGCTGATCAGATACTTACCGAGATAGGGACTTCGCTGCCACCTCGCTTCGAAAAGGACACGAGGAACGAACTCGAATGGATAGTGGGCGAATACTTTGTCGGCTTGTTGAGAAGCCACCTCTGAAAGCAAGGCGCGCAGTTCGTTCATTGGTAGCACGGGGGGCTGTATATTCCATGGTAAAGACCATGAGTGAGAATAAGGTAGAGTGGCAAGGGGCTGAAGTGTATGCCGCCGTCGTCGCTCCGGGCGTTGATGTCGGGCGATGGTGGGGTAGGTGCCGATCCGGGGTTTCTCTTTGACGAAGTGCAAAACCAACCGAGCCAACGCGCCGACAAACGAAGGGATGACCTGGATGAGGCTACAGGGAGCTCGGATACGCAACCTCGGGGAAGACTTGTTCGCAAGGAATTGATGCCTTTTTGGAGTAAAGTAAAGAACACTTGGTGTAGATCCCGAAGGTTTCGAGTGCGGCGTACTTCCCGATGGGGGCACGTCGTTGGTTCCTGCTTGCTGTTGCATTGCTCTCTCCGATAGGAAATTGCCTGCCGCCATCCTTCCGAACCAAAACCCACGACAGGGGTGCTATCGCACTTGACACTGCCGAAGCATTACCCTTTGCATGTTGCAAAATTTGGACGACGACTTCGAATATTCGACAGAATCACCTACGATGTGAAAGGAAAAAGACCATTATCGCAATAATGGGCAGGCACGGTTCATCTCATCCGATCTCATTCAGCCATGACCCATTACGTATGGTGGTGGGGTAACACCGCTCTGTGAGCGCATTCTCCTTTGTTGGTCTCCCCTCCGCCTCCTCCGTCCGTCTCCCTTCACAAGAATGCGCCTTGATCACAGGCCTTTCCTTTGTCCAGAGGTTGTTCTTGTCATCTAGGCTTTCGATTACAGCAATGACAGGAAAAATGACAATTGGCGGTTTATATACCCCATCTTTCTTCACTCTCCCCATGCGTTTCCGTGGTGAATCGATGAAGCCAGTCCGAAGATGACATGCGCCCGGTTTCACACTTGATTATTGGCCCTATTCGATCAGAACCGAAACATTCTATCGTCCTGTTCATGTTACTCCGTCAGTCCCCAGGGATGGCGCACCTACGAGGTGGATCAATGTCCAGAGGTTCTGCCGCCGCTAGGATCGAATCAACCAGAGCTATCAACAACTCCCTTCTTCGCTGCAAGATCCTTCTCGAGTGTGGGAGCACCGGTGACTTTACCTATGACCATTTTCTCTCACAAGGGCAAGGGGAACGGAGCCCAAGGCCTACCGCTTCCGTCCTGTCCGGCTCTAGAGCAAGGACAGCCACAGCTCTCTCCCACGCGGATCACGCCCTCGACCTCGCTTCGTACTACGACCAACCCCAGCTAGTTGCGAAATCCCAGCTCTTCCGCGGCCACTGCTTTCGCCGAATGGCCCAATGGGATAAGACATACTGGTGTTATATTCGCGCGGCAAGCGTGCGCGAGTTTGCGGCTGATAGGGGCCCGGAAGGACTGGAAGCCCTAACGAAAGAGTGCCAGAGGAGGTTGGGCAGAAGGGGAGAGAGTTACTACTCCAGCGCTAACGAAGAGGTTAGTAGTCAATACGGATCAGATGAGGTGGCAGTGAGGGAGGAGCGAATATCAAGTCATACTTTTGGTTGTCCAGATACTAAGGTTTTTGAGAGGGATAGGGATAGCATAGGTGATGCTGACAGTGAGAGATCATCACGTAGCGAAGCAGTATGAGGAGGGACTCCATGTCAACACGGCCGTTTTGGGTAGTTGATGAATATGGAAGGGGAGTAAGGAGGTTGACAACAGTACCAATTCTCAGATCGGTTGAGGGGAGGTGGATATCTGAGCGGGCTCGGTGAATTATGCTATCCTGATTGTTCTCACTGGCCTGAAAGAGATGAGACCATGCCTTTCTCGTCAACAGACATTCATCACTTCCAATCCGTTTGCAATATCCCTTCTCACTTTTGAGTTAAATTTGATAGACCACATTTCAAATCTTCCACCATGAAACAGTTGGAAGAATCAGGCTTCCCAGAAGCATTGCGCAGTTGAAGGGTCATTGCAGAATGCTTGAAGAAATCCCAACTAGAAAAGCGTCGAATCGTGATGCAGAGAAGAACCAAAGGAGATGAGAAGAGATCAGTAACAGAGTATGCACGCAGAGAGTGCTCCGTCTTTCCAACAAACTCTTGTTTACATCTGTAAAGTAACAGTCTTTGTTGTGCCGAAACATACCCCAGCAGGAATTTCTCTTTCATCTCAGTCCGGAATTGGACACTACTTGGTAAAACTGACAAGAAGATACGTTGACTCCTCAGTCTGCACCCATAATCTAGGTGTTCTGTTCTCTCCGTTTTTAGTTCGCGGTTGGACCTAGCGAACGCCACGGCCACGACTACGGCGAGGACCAGGTGTCATGCACCATCAACCAAGATGGATACGAGCAGAGACGTTAGCCAAGGTACCCACAAAGCCCCAAATAGCCGGAGCATATCTCGAGACCTTTCAAGCCCCGTCGAGCTGAAAGCCCCCCTCGCCGGAGACGAAGGCAACAGAAACGAGAGCTTTACCCGCCAGCATGTCCCTTTTCAGGATGATTTTTTTTCTCGACTCTTTGGACGAAGAAGTTGGCTTGCTACAAGGTTTTCAAGCACAGGAAGCTCTCACGAAGTCGACAAGCCTACAGACGAAACCACCGCGGCCCAGCATCATTCTGGCGAGCAGCTCCGTCGCTCTGGGAGAGAACACGTCAGTGAAACACCAGCTGCTCTCGACACCAATATAAAGGACCTACAGGAGCCAATGGGGAAGGAAAAGAAAATACACCCACTTGAGCTAGATCTGAGCGATAATGATCAGCATATCCGCGGTTACCGCATCTCATCAGAAAACCCAGTTGAAGGCGCCAATGATAACGTCTCCGGCTTTGCGAGCCTCCGTTCAAGACGGAGTTCAGAAACTGCCGATGAAACCCCAACGGCTATGAGTTTCAAGGAGAGGATGAAAAGCCATTTTGCCCGGGTCAAGAGCAAAGACGCCGCTAAAAACGATGCTTTGCCCACAACTTCATCAAGGGACCCATCGGAGGAACAGCCCGAGTTGCAAAGAAGCGAGCAACAGAAAGATGATGAGGGATTCAGACCAGGAGAAATACTTTCCACCGGATTGAGCCACTCTTCCTTATCCTCCGTGAACCGAACTGCCTCGCAGCACCAACATGAATACGACGAAGTTTGTTGTACCTGCGATAATGAACCGAGGCGAGAAGACCGACAGTGTGAACCCACAGAATCCAAGCGTGAACCTTGGTGGTGGGTGATGCAGACAGGATTTTACTACCTGGTCTACTGCGTTTACTTCGATTTTGCGACTGCTGTACAGCACGGCTCACAGCTTTCTAGACGTTATGGTCCACATATCAACGGCGGTCAAGCTAGTATTATCATGTTCACCACTTGGTGGCAGTTCTTTAGGTTCGTCTTGGGTATGATGTACCTGGGCAACTGGCTGTCTTCCGGTGCGGCCTGGTTGGCAATCGGTAAGATGGCGGTCTGGATAGACCGTGATGGGGCCCGGTCGTTGTTTGGGAAGATGAAACAGGAGTTCTGGAAGGGCTACGAGACCGTACAGTTAGTGATGACTGATGTAGCGTTTAAGTTGGGAAAATGAGAGCCACGGGAAGCAAAGCTTGACAGAACTGCTGTCCCAAGGGTACCATGGTTCACATCAAGTGGCCGGTAGTGGTCCTAGGTATAAGACTCCCATCTTATGTCCTGCGTACCTATTAGGATCCCATACTTACGACTCAATCAAAATGTGAAAGCACATTCTTCATAGATCTTTACCTAAGATCCAGGATACAGCCGATGGTTGGCTGTGGGCTTTCTGTAGACGTGTCACATCCTTCTTGGGCATAAGTTTTTAATTTGATCTGCTTCAAATGGGGCGCAAAGCTCCAGAGTAAAGTGACAGACCTCCCTCATAGTCAACCTAACCATCTATGGTTTGACTTTTTTAATCTCCGGCTTCTTCCATGTGTCTCTCTGTTTCTCACCGGCTGAAGCAATTAGCAAGTTAGCTTTTCGCAATACGGTCAGGCTACAGGCTTGATCGATACGAAGTGTCGCTCAAAGATTTCATTTGAGTTCCTACTTGGTTTATGATGCTTGGAGATCCGGAAGGAAAGATCAGTAAGTGCTGACAGATGAGCCCAGCCGTATTATAAAGCAGAAGAAGGTAGATGATGTCCGAATACCAAGGGGATCCGCCGGTCAGTAAACATGGTCCCATGGTACAGTGACTGAGAGCTCATCTAGACTTTACCGTGTCCTTCCTCTCGCGAGCTCCCAGCAATGCCTCCACAAGAGACAGCGGGGCAGTAGGCAGTAGGATTCGGTGTACCGAGTATAGAGAATTTGGGGCAAGTCCGTAATACCAAGCGGCAACCAGACATGAACAGCGGAAGGTCTGTGGGGTTGACCACATAGATAGCCGAACAAGTTGATTATTTGCCGGCCAATCAAATAACCCTACCGTCGAAATAAGCTTGCACGGGGACTACAGACTGATAAGCAAAAGTCATCCCGCACTTGGTCTTGAATCTGGAAGGCGCAACTCGATGAGATACTTCCAAACTCGAAGTCGTCATGCGAAACCCTAATCGGTACACTCCTGGCACGGGCCAGAAGGGAGAACAGAAGGAGCTGGCTGGATCGAAGACGGGAGAGAACCAGAGATGGGGGAAGGAGACATGAAGGATGGAAAGCCACCTAGGTATCCATCCAATCGATGACAAGTCCTTCCCCACCCCACCCCAACTGAGGTTGCGTTTTCGGCGAGGATGCTTGCGAGGTTCCAAATGGAGCAAGTGCTTCTGGCTGCCGCTACGCACCGACCCCACGCGGTCGTAGTTTAAGTTGACGGCAGCCACGATCCTCTACGTTGAGGAGGCCAAAGGTACACAGTCGACGATCTAACTCGAAATACACTATATTATGGTCGCTACCACTCCAATCATTGCCGAGTATTCGTCGTCACTTACACTGTGAGTGAAATCCATGAACAAAACACAAACTCCAGTTCCTCTGTCGTTGTCAAAGTCTGGGAAAACAAGAAAACAGATACTTTCCTTTCTCATTCTCAGTCTTACTTTCCATCACGTTCACCCTGCATACCCGAACCCATTCGAAACCGTGGGATTGCTCACTGCAGGCGAGGGTTATGCGAGATAGGCCGGCCCGTGGTTCTACCGTCGTACCGCCGTCTCCAAGGAATCGAGCTGCTGGTTTAGTGCTTATATCCCGCTGCTTAAGGACCCCGTTGAGAAAAATTGAAGGAGGCAATGTAACCGCGCAGTTCGTCACCGTCGGACTTCTCTCCGCAAACCATCGGGCCTTTGCCGGACACCTGTACTGATCTCACCGCGTTGGCAACTTGCAATATGTGGTATTCAGCTAGGTAGGTAGTAGTGATCCTCCATAACCCGCGTTTTGGGGGTATGGGATCGAGTACTTGTTGCGATGACATGGTCCTCGGCGTAGTCATGTGTGAGGGGAGAGATGGACCAGCAGTGTTCAGACTTCAACATGGTTATGGCGTGCGTGAGTGAGTGTCTTAACGACGTCTGTCAGGACGCGGACTCGGATATCTGGTCACAGCGGCAATGAAATCTGCACTGTGCAGCTGGGTACTTAGTTTGCGCCCAAAATCATGATCCAAAGCGTTTCAAGCATCGAGTACCACAGAAGTCAACGTCCACGCATTTCGAACAAGACTGCAGTTTTCGACCTTGCTACCCAAACACGCCTTCCATCACATTAATAAAAGTCATCAAGAAACAGCAACATGGCCCGATCTCCAAGGTCAAACTGCCGTACCAAAGCATTATATGCCGTGTTGAGATCATCTCATTCCTCGACTGTCAAAGCCACATCCTGGCATCTCCCAAATCACCCCGTTTCGAATTGGCAACCTCTTATTTCCCCTGCGTATCGGGTATCAAGCCTACATGCTACAACATATCGAGTGGCTTGTTTGTTATACCTGAAAATCCAGTTATAGGCCGTTGATGTCAACCAGTAATACCAAGGCTATCCTACCGACCGGCTCACCTATCTGCCTACCTACTCAATGGGGTACATCTTTCTTCTCCCACTTCGACTTGACCGCTAACAGCAAACTTCACAGTTACTCCCGTTTATGCATCGTGCTTACGGGACTTCCCTTTCTGAAGGCTTGATATAATAGTGTGGGGTTCTCGGCTACGCACTCGCCATATCTCCGCTACCACCCAAGGTACCATGCCTTCACGTGGGCTATCAAGCTCCATGCCAATAAAAGCTGCAGGTCGAGGGCTGTCGTGGCTGTTGTGGAGGGTGATGACATGTTGCACCGCGTATAAGGCCGTTGAGAAAGGGCTTGCTTCACGATATCTGATTGTCTTTACCCCTGATCAAGGCACACGCTGCTCCGTCTCAACGTCGAGCCTCCATTGCCCTTTGGAGCCCGACCATCGTGCACCATAGAGGTGTACTCCAAACTCGCACTGCCGAGGAGGATGGACTATCTATGATATTGGCTGGCACGTCACACCAAGAAGGTGCAAATCTCAACTCGTCACAAGAGGTTCAGTTGCCTTTAAAGCCATGTCGTGCTTAGATTACGTGCGTTTGTGGGGTAAACAACGCTGAGATGCCATACCAAGCAGACCAAATCCTGAGGTAGAGAAGAAGGGTATCTACTCGCCTCTCCATATTTCTCACGGTCAGGCGGTACTTGTCCAGCTCCTTTCATTATATCCCGCGCTTTATCCAGATTACAAATGCTACCTTTCCAGCATCCGTAGACGTGGGTCGTCCTGCTTGTCCATCCAAGAGTTCCACAATGGTCACCACTCTCACAAGTCGTCCTTACACTATCTTGTTTAGTCAAGTGCTGGCTATTCCGCCAGGCTGACAGTATCTTCACCCAGTATCACCCTCGGTCCAAGTTAGGAAGCAGGCAAACCCACAAAACCCCCCGAAAAGGGCGCCGCACGATCGACTATCCGCGCGGACGCGGCAGATTCAGCCACATCCCTCTAGGTCCTGCATCCGACGCAGAACGCACTTCTGCCCAGCCTATGCAGAAAAGCCCTTGCGGGAGGTGTAGTTCCACTACTGTTACTCAGTTTGTCCTTGGGCAATCTTCTATGCTTGGAACCAGGTTAGAGACGACAGCTCCTGGTTATCTCGACTGGCAATCTCAATCCCACGTTGGTATTGGGCAACCATACCGGACATGAATCTTTCAGTTCTGCCCGTATCCGCCAGGATCCAGCTTTCTTTCAGGTGATGGGCAAGTAATACACTCGTCATCTCAAATAGGTCTTATACTGACCTTATCCTGCTCTCACCCGTCCAATCACTTCCCATTTGGTATCACCCCCTGGGGAAGAAAAACAAGTACCTGATCAGGTACGAGAACACTCGGCAAAGTTGCCCCGAGCGGATGGGGGAAGGCGACATGGGCTAGAGGTATAGTTCACAAGATCGAGATATATCTTGGCTAGACTCCAGAAGGTCTAGACGTTCGCTCCTTCCTCATGTGTTCCTACCTCATGAGCTACAAGCCTTAAATCGTGCCTTCCTACCTTGTCCCTCATACCTGCCCTCTAGTTCAACCAAGAATCTTGGCTTAAGAGGAAGGAGCGTTGCTTCACTCACCTATCTTTAAGGGACACTCCGGTCTCTTCGTTCACAGGGCGTCACTCGTCCTCTCACCATCATTTAGTGTCTATTTTACCAACGCATTCATAATGTCCCAACCATCACCTCATACTCCCAGTGGCGGATGGCACACCGGAACAGGAACAGGAGGAGGAGCAGCTGCTCCGAGTGACGGAGGCCATGAGAGTCCTGCCATGCAAGCCTTTTTTGCCATGAGGCAGCGGAAGAACGAGCACATGATGAAGATGTACGCAGCAGCACTATGTAGCCTAGTTGCTCTCTTCGTCGTCTTCCAGTGGACGAGATGGCTTTGTGTTAGAGCAGAACGGTCATGGAGGCCATTAGCTACCCTGGGACGTCCCTTTGTTGCGATTGAGAGGTATGTACCATACTCTAACTTTCGAGTTACGGCCTGTACTGAAGGGTTCTATACTAGGTTCGCAAGGAACCTTCTTGTTCACAAGGTCCCTGGCTTCAAATCGGCTGGGCATGCGCTGCTCGTTACGACATATGTTGTGGCCAATGTTGCCGTTGGGTTCACGAACGTAGATGCCAGCTCTAAAGCCAACCTTGCCTCCAGGTTTGGCTGGTAAGTCATTCATGCATCTCCTAATACTTTGCCTCAAGGTACTAATGAGACTCTGCGTCAAGGCTGGCTCTATCAAACCTGGGACTCGTCATTTTTCTGGCACTCAAAAACACCCCTTTGGCTTTCCTCACTGCCTATTCCTATGAGAGGCTTAACTGTCTCCATCGAATTGCCGGATACACGATGTTCATCTGGATGGTACTCCACGCGTCCCTGTACACCACGTTCTTCAGCGAAGCAGGGAGGATGGTTACCAAGTTCAAGGACCGGTCTGAAATTGCGGCTATCGTAGCTGGCTTTTCCTTCCTGACGGTAGTCCTCTCGGCCACCATTCTCCGGCGAATCCGGTATGAGCTATTTTACGTGGTCCACATTTCGAGCTGGATTATGGCGATTGTCGCTCTTGGATTCCATCAACCGGTCATTGCAAAGAAGGGAATCATCGTCATACTTCTGGTAGCGTCCATGTGGATTCTTGATCGCCTTATCAGGATTACCAGACTTCTATACTACACCTTGAACAACGAGGCGACACTATATCCTCTTCCTGATGGTGGGACCAAGGTCAAATTCAAGAAGGCACCCGCCAGGGCGGTAGCAGGAAAGCATTGCTTCATATGGATACCGGCAGTACGGAAGTTCGAAACGCATCCTTTCACGATCCACAAGACGAACTCTTTGGAATTCACCATCAAGGCACAAAACGGCTTCACTCGCGAACTCCACCAACATGCGGTTGCCAACCCAGGTATCAGCGTGAGGGCGTCTCTCGATGGACCTTACGGCACATTTCCGGATCCGATGGACTACGACAAGATTGTCCTCATCGCCGGCGGCGGAGGTGCTACTTTCACCTTTGGCCTTGTGGCGAACATTCTTGAGAGACTACATGATGAACCTCACAAGACTATCACATTCATCTGGACTGTGAAGAAACACGGTGAGTCTTGCCCCATACACGCTGTGACCATTTCATTTTTTGCTCGCATGGTAGTTATTTTTCGAAATGGACCATGACGATGACGAGCGATTTTTATCAAGGGAGAGTAACTGACTGTTCTGGGTCCGTGATATAGAAAACCTAGCATGGTTCAAGGAACACCTGGAAACACTAAAAAGCCATGCACACTCACCCAAAGTCGACGTTTCTATCTACGTGACACGATCACCAGTCGCTTCCCAGCATCACCACCACTTGCCGCACATTCACGGTCACAGCTTGCTGCATTACACACAACCGCGCACTTCGGAATCGTCTTCGGGAGGATCTTCACCACCTCTATCGCCCGATAGCGGCGGCAGCGGCTCCCCAGATACCGAAAAGATGCCTCAGCTGCCATTACCTACCTATACCCATCAGCACCAAAACCACCAATCATCGATCCTACCAGAAAAGGATCTCGAACACGGCGGCGGCGGCCTTGCTGTGGTGTCTCACCACAGCAAGGCGGCGAACAACAGCACTGGTTCCGAATCACATCCTCATTCCCATCATGCGCATGGTTACGAGCATGCCATCAAGCCCGGCAGACCGGACATGGCCACACTGATCCGCCAGGCCGTTGTCGGTACCCCTTCAAACCAGCGTGTGCTCGTGGCGGCGTGCGGACCGGACGGGCTGATGCGTGTCGTGAGAGATACGACGGCGAGGTTGATACAGGGAGACGGGCCGGGGGTGGAGCTACATTGTGAGCAGTTTGGATGGTAAATGTTTTGCGAGCCGTTGAAAAGGATTGGGAAAATAGGGGATTCGATATGAATATCTCTTTTTCTCTTGGACTTTCATGGGTTTATGATCAATGATAGTTGGAAATCCCATCGTGTATAGCCCTTCTTTGCACCCATCGTGAATGTGAATCGGGGGTACTTGGGGTATAGTTGCTGTTGTCTCTTATGTACCAATTTGTTTGTGTTCTTGGATGGATGAAGCCGAAATGGATCTGGGAGGTGCCGGACGCAGATACTGCTCGGAGTTTTTGTTTACCAACATTCAGTCTCGGGGTTTTTATTTCGAGCTAGGGGGTCAAGATTTATGGAGCCTATCAACCACCCATGAACGACCACGACTCTCGATCTTTCCTGATGTTGTTACCAAACGTTGACCGAGAAGAAGCCAACCAACCAGCCCATTGGATGTCGTCCATCCACATGTGGGCTTTTCTGCAGGCCCCTTTCCATTGCGTCGACGTCCGCCACGATGAAGTGCCATTCGGGCCATTTCCGCATTTTGCTGCTTTAAAGTCGACGTGTTGGCTCCTTTCGGACTTAAAGACTGAAATCTAGAACAAACTCTTGAGTGAAAATTCTTCCGTGTTGCGGTCGTCGACTGGACGATGATGATGAAACTGGTTGTGATAGGGCAGTCGGGATCGGGTACCTTGCTGGCCATCAGCTCCTGCGCAGCTGGTACAGTGTTCCGAAGCTGTGTGACTGGGCAACAAAACTGAAGAGGCAATCGCCGACATCGGTACGCCATCACCAAGAGAGAAGGGGAAAAGAAAAATGTTAGTACGAATTAAAAAAAGAGAGCACGTGAAAGACGTCTCAAGTACTCCTGTCGGTGTAAATGATCCTTGATGGATGATGGATAATCTGACTATCTTCCTTGAGATGTCCCCGCCGTCATGAACTTGGTGAGTGAACGAATGGTGAGGTACCTCTCCAACACGTTTTTGTAAGTACCGGGTAGGGTAAGAAAATCTAAAGTTGGCGGGACTATCTATGTACACTATAAACTAAGTGGTTTTCCTCCGCCAAGTCTGTTAGCACGAGTTTTTGCCAAGGATCTTCTAACAATCAATCCATGTGTTTGATGGAGCCTTTCTTTCACTTCTGTTGGAGACGAGGAGACAGCGATCAGCTAGTTGAGCTAGGGATGCGAGATAGCGACGTGAAGATGATGCACGTTATTTGCAATTGCACATCATTAGTCCCGCTTAAAAAGAAGCCCGGTCTCTGACTCTACACTAAGGACGGAGTTAACTGAAAATAGACAGACCCCTGGCGGTAATTGCGTCAGCCAATGGTCGAAGCACGCTGGGAAAAAGTTTTCCTCAATACGTAAAGACATATGATTGTCAACGGACGAGGAAGAAAAAGAAGAACTTGAAGAAGAAGAGGCGAGAAGAGGCTGGTAAAGAAGAAGGGACACCGAGAGAAAGTTGGCTTGGGACTGACGACGGGGAGAGCCGGAGTTGAAGGTAGTTATCTGCGGCATGGTTACCTCTACTTGGCGCCGATCTTATCAATCCCTTTTCGTTGGGGGTCATGCACATTCCAGGTTGTTTACAGTGCACCCCACCTGCTTCAAATCTCTAAGATCGTGATCTCAACTCATCGATAGGGAGTATGTAGTGTTGTCTCTGGAGGGAGCTGATTCAAAATCGTCTGTCGGTTGTTATATAAAGAAGTATCGGGCTCCTCTCTCGTGTTCAACCGAACTGATGAGCCCGTATGTTGTTGTCGTCGATACGTCTGCGGCCTTGGTCTTAGACTTGACGCCTCTTGGATAGAAAGAAGAGGCTGAACAATGAACAATGGCAACATCGGTGCAAAGAAGGTGCTGAGCAAAGGGGCTGAGGTTACATGGCACAGTTGAGAATGGATTTTGTACCCTGGACGTTGGCTTCTCGTCATGGTAAGCACTTCAAGCGTCCTTCCCCTCTTGGCCTCTTGCCCTCCCATCTGATTGTCTTGTCTTTGCTGCTTGCATCCAATGAATTGCGGCACGTTTGGCACTGACACGGACTTGACGCCTGGAATCGGGAATCGAACTTTTTTTCCATTGATAACGGAGCAGATGGCGGTGACGGACACGGCTTGTTGATAAGTGGTCGAAGGTGGTGCACACAGCTTGCACAGCAGCGCCAGCCTACCACCCGAATTGACGAATGTTTGTTGGCGACGGGCTTTTTTTGATAAGCTGGACCAACCGGGCGCATCGGAAGCCCGTGGTTCGCTTGTGCTTGCTATTCGTTGTGAGCAACCGGCCGCCCCTTTGCTGTGCAGACTGTGTGTGTCGAGATGAATGCCGGTCGATGATGATGGGAGGAAAATGGCGAGTGCTCGCTTCAGAGACAAAAGAAGTGACACTAACAGCCTGAAGGACCCGCCGGATGTGGAGCCTCGCATCCCTGCTGTCCTGGCGGCCCCCTGCAAGCCCACTGCCCAGTCTCTGGTCCCAGTGGATGGGCTCTCTGACCCTCTTTGGGTCCCCTCTCTGGTCCCTCTTTGGTCCCTCTTTGCAGCAGGTCCAAATTTGAATTGCTCCTTTCTGATCGATCCAAGCTGAGGAGCTGACTGGCCCAGGTCGTACGAGAGGATCACTGTAATTGGGAAATTTTTTTATTGGAATACTCATTCCCTCTGCGACTTCTTTTGGACTCTTTCCCCCTCCTCACGTCCAACTTTTGACCTCTATTTTTTTTTTTTTTTTCCGTTGGTGCTTCTCCAAACTGCAACCATCTTCCTCCGATCTTCAACCACCAAATACGCTACTACTGACTAACCTGACGTCAGCGACAGCCAGGAAGAGCAAGCAGCGTTGCGCCACTCCTCCGCATCTACAATCTCTAAATAACCACCTGGCCCTTCAGTTTCGCGCGACCACCGACCTCTTTGTTATCCACGCACTCTCCAAATATTCCATATCTCCCACGAGGACCTCTTCAGTCATAGTCGATCTCGAGAAGCCCTTCAATCCAAAAGCGACATCCAGTCCCGAAACCCTGAGCCAGTGCACGAACCAACAAGCCGACAATGGGCACTTTTACCTTCAGATGGTCAGTTGCGCAGTTCCATCCAATCCCTCCCGCAGTGTTTCATTCCGGCACATTGCAAGAAGCGGCAACATGCGGCCGCCCGTCCAAGGTCGCCATCCAATGCGCGATGATCTTCCATTGTGCATTGAGGCGTTGGATCGCGAGACAGGAGACAGAAAGCGGCATCTCATCTGAATGCACCCCCGCTGCCATCCCAACTCAACTCGCGCACCGGCCTGCAAGTGTCGGGCGGATGTGAAGCACCATGAAGCACCTACCGTTGCGGTGTCACGATGGTGATTGCTGTAGCACCGTGTCATCTCCTTGTGCGAATTGTATGCTGACTCGTCTGCTTTTGAAACGAACAGGCCTCACGCCGCTGAGGAGGTCTACGTGACTGGCACCTTTGACGGCTGGTCGAAGAGTGAACAGCTCGACAAGGTTGGCGACCATTTCGAAAAGACAGTCACCCTTCCCGATTTCACAGAGAAGGTTTACTACAAGGTTGGTGATGATTCAGTTTGGTCTTCTCCCCCAATACCCATAACACCCCATTCGTCAATTCCTTTTGCGCTCGCTGCGCTGCTGAGTGCTGGCCCCGCTGCCCTTCAGGCCTTGTGCGGGGTGGATGGGGAATGACTTACACCAGTGGCTGGTAAGGCCAGCCTATGATGTTGCAGCTTTGATGCCTTCAGTTCTCCGAGTCTATCGACGCGTCGACACCTGTTTGGATCGCAGTTGCGCGCTTACAAAATAAAGAGGAGGACAAAGCAGCCAGCAGCTGAGTCGAAAAAGAGGGCGTCGAAGGATGCAAGCGCATTCTCACCCTTTTCCCGAGGTTGATGTCGAGCAGGATTTTGGGAAATGAGCAATTCGAAAAGAGTTGAACGACATTGCTCACTTGCTTCAGGCTGCCTGCCCTGTTTGCAAGTGTGGAATGTTGATGCTCCATTCCTAGTGCGATCCGCGGCGTGCTCCAGCGGCGTCGGGCGGTTGCTGGGTCCCATTCTTTAGTTGGCTATGACGCAACGCAACATCGCGTGACGGTAGAGAGCCACCAGGGGCCCCATAAGCGAGCCAGGCCAGAGCCGCAAGCGAGGCCGTGACTGGCTGGAAGGCATCCAAACAATGGGGCACTGCGCTCCAGGAACTCATCGGTGCTCAAGCCGGCGTGTTGCGCACACGAACAAGCAGGGTCTCTGCACTAGTGTGGAGCTGCAGCTTACTTTAGTTCATCACTGCCATACATTGCCTTGCTCGTGGGAGGTGTTTGGCAGCGTTCTGGCGCCTCTTCGGGTGGCATTATCGCATGCGCTCTGTCGTGTTGCCAGGTTACCAGAGAGACGAGGGATGGGTGGATGGGATCTTCCAGGCAGGCAGACCAGGGCAGCGAACGGGCAGTCTCGCTCCTGCTTCGTCATCCAAGCGCAACCCCTCCTTCCCTCGTCCTGTTCCCGCTTACCTTTCACTTTCCAAATTTTCACATATAAACGAGACAGTCCATTCAACTCTCTGACCAAGCACTGACGCAATATTCCACAGTTTGTTGTCGACGGACGTTGGACCACCGATCACACAGCACCACAAGAAAAAGACCACGAAGGAAACGAAAACAACGTTTTGCTACCAGAGAACCTCATCAGAACCACAGACCCATCAACACAAGAACCAGAGCAACAAGCAATGTCGAGTGATAACCGCAAGGTAGTAGGGAGCAACAATACAGGAGAGCCCAGCTTTGCAGAGACCATCATGAGTGCCCTCAACACTGTAACGCCCGATTCGACGGCGCAATCTGTCAGCAACCCTCTAGAGAACAAGAAGAACCACGGCCCTCCAGGTGGCTGGGTTGAGACCCCTGCGGCCGACGGCGACAAGACTTTCAGCGTTAGCCCCCTTCCTGCCACAGATGGCGCTCTCAACCCCGTCGACCTCAAGCCCGGCGAGAAGATCCCTGATAGCTTCTCGACCCAAAATGTCGACACCCACGTTACTCTAGATAAGGAGTCATACGAAAAGAGCGACCGCATTCCTGGCGTCGATTTCAGCACATCACCTGTTGCTGCCCCTAGCGTGGCCACTGGCGCGGAGACCGAATTCAAGGTCAACCCTCTTCCTGCAACGGAGGGTGCTCTCAACCCCTTCAAGCTCGCACCCGGCGAGAAGATTCCCGATGACGTCAGGGCTGCAGACATCAACACCAATGTTACACTAGATAAGGAATCGTACGAGAACAGCGCCGATCGGATTCCCGGCCTCGACGCCGCATTGCCCCCGATCTCCAAGAACATGATCCCTGAATCCAGCCTTCCCATCACTAGCAACAACGATGTCTTCATCAACACAGTCACACCCGTCTCAACCACTGCTGCCTTGGCTGCCCAGGTTCCCTTTGACGAACCTGCGGTTCCCGAGGCTGTCAGGGAAAGTCAGGAGAAGGCCCACGTGGAGCCCGGCGCAAGTGGTATAGCCGAGGAGGTAAAGGGCAAGGCCGCCGTTGAGGATGAGCTGTTGCACAAGGTTTCCGAGGTCCCCTCAACCTCCGAGGGCACTGCTGGATATGGCACTGAAAAGGCTGAGACTGACTTGTCCCTTGCCGATGCTGTTGCATTCGCCGGTAATGCTGCCGCCGCTGCTGTTATCGGTGCTGCCACTGTTGCTGCCGATAAGCTCCCCGGTGTGCTCGAGAGCACCACAAACGCCGCGGTAAATGTTGGTAGCAAGATTCCTGGTGCCGTTAATGCGACCGCCAATGCGGCTGTCGATGTTGGCAGCAAGATCGGACAGACCGCCAGCGAAGCTCTTGGTACCACCGCCAGTGCCGCCACCAATGCTGCGTATGCCGCCAAAGACACCACCAGTGATGTGCTTGGCAGCGCTGCCAATGTTGCTGCTAGTGCCGGTACCCAGGTGCAGGAAACCGCCGTCAATGCTGCTAGCTCAGTCCAGCAGACTACCGCTGACGCTACATCGACTGTTGCAAGCAGCCTCCCGAGCGTGCCAGACGTCACTGGCCACCTACCACAGGCGGTTCAGAATATCCTCCCTACGTCGTTTCAACCGGCGTTCCAAAACGGTCAGGCTCTCCCTACTTCTGCCGAGGTTGAGAGGTCCCTCGCGGCAGAAAAAGCATCGCGCGTTGAGGGGATTTCTGCGGCCGTTCCTATTGAGGTCAAGGATTCCATTGAGAAGGCTGGTGAGTCGCCCGAAGCTACCACCAATGCCGCGGCAGTCTTGGAGAAGCAGGCCGTTGAGGCCGAGCTGCTGAAAGAGGTGAAGCCCGCACAGGCCGAGCCCCCTGCCGTAGCCGCGTCGGTTCCATCAGAAGTCAGGGATTCCCTCCAGCAAGCCGATGAGTCTCCCGAGGCTGCTGCTTATCCTGCCGCTGTTGAGGACAAGAAGGCCGTTGAAAATGAGCTGCTGAAGACCGTGAAGCCCACGGAGTCTATCCCGCTAGCCTTTGCCTCGACAGTTCCAGGAACCGTCAAGGATTCCGTCACAGAGGCCGGTAAAGCTCCCGAAGCCGCCGCCAATGCCGACGTTGTAGCGGAGAAGACTGCAGTCGAAGCCCAGCTTCTACAGGAAGTCAAGCCCGTCGAGGTAGTAGCCGACAAGAAGGCTGTTGAGGCTGAACTTCTACACGAGGTCAAGCGCACTGAGCCTATTGGTGAATCATCCACAAAGGCAACCACCAACGGCACGGCAACCAATGGTTCGGCAGCCAACGGTTCGGCAGCCAACGGTTCGGCAGCGAACGGTGCAGCGGCCAATGGTTCAACAGCCGCTGCTTCCAAGCCCGTTGAGACGCCGGTCACTCCAACAACGCCGACAACTACGGAGGGTTTCCCGGCTGCCAATGGCAATGGCAAGGCGACTGAGCAGCCGACTGTCACCACTGGCCCTGAGACTACGACCACGACCACGGTCTCTGCCTCTACCACCCCAGAGAGGAAGAAGAAGAACCGAGTCAGTGGTTTCTTCAGCAAGCTCAAGCACAAGTTCGCTTAGAAACAAGGATAGTGCATTGAGCGTGGTTGATTCTTTTTTCTTTCTCTCTTATTGCTGTCATTGTCTCGTTTAAAATATTCCCCATGGGCTGGAAGGTTGATGAATTGGTAGGCTGCAATGCGTCTTTGGTTTTGTTATTTCTCGTGTCATTGGGCACTTTTTGTAAGATAGAAGTGCACACGCAGTTAGTCGTGCGCTCATGGGCGGGCGGATAGGCGCCTTACGCGTCTCATAATGTTTTGTCCTTTTGATCCGTTGCCCTTCTGCTTTTGATGCTCTCTCATAATGCACACGTACGATGGACGGCACATGATGATGCCAGGAAACCGTCCTACCTACTCTACCTAAACCTAGTCGTATGTTTAATATTTATTCCTGTCAACGGTATTTGAGCTAGGTCATTCTGGCGTCTTTCCCCATTGAAATATGATTGCGCGGTATGGATTAGGAGAGATTGGACTTACTGGAGGAATAAGCGCAACGGTTATGATTAAGACGTCCAAGAGTTTCCAATTCTGCTTTCTCGGTTGTCGATTTAGTTTGCTATAACAGTTATGTACTGGAGGTTGGAAGCTTAGCATGATATGGGCATTTGTAATCTACACTTCGAATTCTGTGTTTGCTGCACTCCGCACGGATTCTGCTATGCCTTGGTGAGATCCCTACAATAACCGTCAGCAAGTGATTATACAAACATGATCAGATACTTTATCTTGAGCCCAATTACCATATGCAAGATTCGTAGTCGCCCTCGTTCGTCATTTCTTGTACAACTGGGTCAATACACAGTCCCTATGTAGCCCCAGACGATTGTAGCGGCCATTATGTCACCGTGCGAGATGTTGGCTAGCTGAAATCATTGCGATGCAGGCGTCATACTACGAAATAAATGCCAATACGCTGAATGTAAACATAAAACTTCTCTCATGGAGATTGACCAGCAATATAGGCTGTCAGTATAGTAAAGATAGTGCGCAGTGTGGTGGTGCGGTGTTGTGGTTGTTTTGTCATGTAATCATTCAGACTGATGCGGCCACCGCGATTGTGGGGGAAGGCATGACGGGAAGTACAGTATCGGCCCCTGCAGGTGCATACTCCAGATACTGCATAACTAAAGTCTGCCCTCTAACTGTATCCAAACGTGGTCATGAATCCCTGTCTCCCATTAAAACACAGCTCCCCCTTCTGCATATAAGCCAGTTGATGCATAGAATTTGGCGGTCCCCCGTAGCATCTGAATTATATGCACAATCAGGGGACAATACTTGCAGAACCGGAGTCAGCTGACACTGGCCGTGACAGGCACTTATGGCAGGCGGCAGTACCTGGAGAGTTGCAGCGCCTCGCTCCCACCTTCAGTTGCCATTTGCCCCGCGTATCTCTTACAACGGGGACCTCGAGTGACTCCCGCCCGTCCTCCGACTCCCTTCTCGTTCCAATTCCTCATGGGGTCCGAATTTGGACCCCTTCTCGAACTTTTGACATACTACCGTCACCAAATCATTGCCGCTTACCTTGTGTTATCCTTGTGTCCATATTCCATCCCAGGTATCGGTCTTTGAAGCATTACGAGGTCGTTTTCATTCCCAGAGAGCAAAGACCTCGCGTCTGAGATAACAGACGTCATTGCCCCCCTGCAACGCCAACAGACTATGACAACCGTGAGGTGATTAGGATACAAGGTATTATGCATCAGTCAACCTTTCAATCTTCCTTTTGTCGGGATTTTGTAGACCCTGCCGCCTGTCGGAGTAGCTTTAAGAACGGAAAAGGTGCTGACAGCTTAGACTAGTGAAGCATTGTTAGGGTCGTCTCGCCACCGGAGAACTACTGGAGAACAAGTACCTGAAAGCGAAGCATCTGATCCACCGTCAAGAGGAGCACGCTCACTCAATCCATCAACGCCTTTTGCCAAATATGAACTCGACCCCATCAGCCCCGGGCAAGTCCCTTTCCGCTCCTCCAACATCGAACTTCTCGCAAGCCCCTCCGCAAGCACCCTCACCTGTGGGCTTTGATTCTGCTCGACGCCAAGGTGCAGGTCAAGGCCAGGGATCAAGCGCTTCACAATCCGCCCCACGGAGGAATCAGGGCGCCAGACGGCAACATAGAGACATGAGGCGCCCCGGCGCAATGCGGCAGCAGAGCCGTGTGAATGATGACGAAGACATTCTGGCTGAAATGCGAGCTATGCGGAATGCTTCGAGCCGTCGCGGACAAACCTCCATCACACATTTGCTGAACTTAAACCCTCCGCCTCGCCCAGTCTACGACAGCCATCACAGCTATTCCTCCCGCTCTTATCGCCGAAACCCTAGCTATGGCGTTGGTTCCGGCTACCATTCTATGGACAAGGCTCGCTATGTCCATGCCAACTACCGATTCGTCGTGTCGCCCGGTGGCAATTACACGGCGCAAGCATCAGACGCAGACGAACATCTCGAATGGACCGATATCCTACAGATCATTGCTTCAACAGAGTCGCAACAGACCTCATGCCCAATCTGTCTTTCGGAACCCGTCGCGCCACGCATGGCGAAATGCGGCCACATTTTCTGTCTGCCGTGTCTTATCCGCTTCATGAATACGGTACCCAACGATGACGGGCGCTCACCTCCAGAAAAGAAGCAGAATCGATGGAGAAAGTGTCCTATCTGCGATGATACAGTCTATCTAAACGAAGTTCGCCCGGTCAGGTTCTATGCCGGTCAAGAGAGCGCTCTCCCCCGGCCAGGCGAGGATGTTGTGCTGCGTCTAATGGCGCGCAATGCAAAGAGCACTCTCGCATTACCCAAGGAAGGCGCTGCAGAGGTACTGCAATCGGGCGATGACATCCCCTGGCACTTTGCCGCCAATGTTCTGGATTATGTAAGGATCATGAAGGGTACTACCGGGTATATGGAAGAGCAGTATGACCAAGAAGTGGAGGATATAACCAAGCAGGAGAAAGAAGACGAACTGTTGTTCCACGAAGACAACGAATGGACACAGAAAGCCATCAGGGCAGTGCATGCGGCAAAGGAGAAGTTGAAGGAGCTTGAGTCTACTCAGACGGCGGCACTTGCAACATCCGCCGCTGCCGGATCTCGGTCTAAAAAGCGTGACGAGGACCTTGATTTCTTTTTCTACTCTGCACTTCCGCATCTTTACCTTTCACCCTTGGATATCAGGATTTTAAAGACCCAATTTGGCTCTTTCTCCGAATTCCCAACCACACTTCTTCCAAGGGTTGAGCATATCTCTACAGGCAACGCCGTCGACGATGTCATGCGGAAACGCGCCAAATACCTGGGTCATCTACCCCGAGGATGTCTCATCAGCTTCCTCGAATGCGACTGGACTGACATCGTTCCCCCTGAGGTTCTCGAGACCTTTAAGGAGGAGATCGAGCGCCGGCGTAAGCGGAACAAGGACAAAGTTGCTCAGGAGGAGCGTGAGCGTGTGCAGGCAGAGCGCCTCGAAGCCGCTGTTATCCGTGGTGCCAGGCGTCAGGCGGGCCCGTTAGCGGAGGAAGGGATCATTCGGTATGGTAACGCCGATGCGGATCGGCCCCCGGTGAACATGGATGACTTCATCCCTCTTGGTGCGGAAGCACCAAGCACGACACCACCAAACCCGAGGGCTGTATTTGGGACCTTGTCAGAGATGAGTACTAGCCCGGGTGCACAAAGGACGGTCTGGGGCACGCCGGCTATTCATGGGGATGAGCCGGAATACATGGCACCCAGGAATCCGGTTGATGATGGCTGGTTGAAGGATGATGATGTTATAGACAGTCTGAGCGCGCAGGATATTGCTTTCCAGATGGAGGCAATGGGACTTGAGAATGGTGCTGGTAGCAGCAGTGCTGCCGCTGCCGCTGCCGCTTCCGCTTCCGCGGTGGGCGGTGCTAAGACCGGCGGTGGCGCCAAAGGTGGAAAGAAGAAGAAACAGAAGATCACATTGATGAGCACCGGAGGTAGGAGGGGTCTTTAGGAATGTCATCGGCCTGGAAAGGTTAGCAGATCATCAAAAGCCTGGTTGTCCCTCAAAACATTTGCGCAACAAGATTATCAAAATATTGGCTTCCGACCTGGGCGTTTGTGGTGTCTTTGAACGAGTTGCCAGTCTCAGCGTTGCATCTGGCTTATACACATCAATCCTGGGGTCTGGAACGTGTTCTGATAAACAGATACTCTACGGCAAGTCCAGGGAAGGGGGAAGTGATCCGGGCCAGACCGCAGCACCATGGTTAAGCGGATAATCTGCATAGTTATGGATATGCAGCATTTTGATACCATGTACTTCCTGGTGTGTATTGAAACGGTTCGCAGCGTGATCGTTGGATCAGCCGTTGACGGGCTGCCTGAAAGTGGTAACTGCTTCTACATAATATGGAACAACATGGAACCCTTCGCGTTTCCCGTGTTTCTCTTCAAGTGTCTGCGTAAGAGAACCAGACATTGGGATATTGATTGGTGTTGAAGTTTCTGAGAGGACACCCAGGTGCAGATCGCCGATGGAACCGACTATCCGAGAAGCCCGACCTCCTATGTAGTCAAGGTACATACCACCTCACCGACTATGGCGCATTTCACGTATCAGCAAGTCTATCCGCCAACGGTCTTGGTGGCAGGTACAATGGAGCGTGAAAGATGCAGCAGCACAGACTTGACCATCAAGTGCGAAGTGAGCAACATCTGACATCATCGACTGTGACATCATGCTGCTGTCTCTTACACGTACACCACGCTCCAAAACAGATCTACCTCTGTCACAGAACACTTGCACAAGCACCTTTCTCAGTCACCCCCACCTGAGAATACAACTCAGACTCAGAAAGCTCCTGCGTACAGCCAAGAAGCAACGATACTCGACCAACACAGCTAGATACGCTCACTACTCGTACCTATCCATTAAACACAAACCTGCAGCAACCATCCACCATGCCGAAGGGTCAGAAGGTAGGTTTCAACCCCTTGTTCCACGTTCACGTCCATCTTCGAGATAACTGTTGTGCCTAAACCATCCTCCTTCCATACAGCCCGACTAATGTAGAGTCCTATCCAGGTCACCACCGAAAACGTCCCTCCCAAGTACGAAGGCCCCGGCCCCGTTCCTCCGGACTCCCTCGCGGCCGAGTCGATCCGCTCCGGCGGTGCCTTCGCCCAAGGCAACCCGTCCGCCTCCGCAGGCGGCTCGGC